>JAJHSJ010000001.1:41600098-41690902 GCA_021015155.1 Magnolia officinalis
GACGTTGTTTTAACACCTTTTGAGGGATGCTAGGAAGTGCAGCGTGAGCAACAATCTCGCTCTCTCACTGTAGCTGCGCATGTTCTGCGAAGAGTGCTTAACTCCTCACGCAGCATCGACCCTTTGCACGGAAGCTGCCTTCTCTCAGCAACCGGCCACTTGCAACGCACCGACTGGAACTACTATAAAGGGAAGAAGATGAAAGAGAGAGGGGCATCCAATCTGGAATCCAAGTTTTAGGGACTTAGTGAGAGAGAGAGAGAGATAGGGAGAGTATTTCTTTTAGAGTTTTTTATTTGCTGTTTTTCTTTTTTATTAATTTTGTGAGATCTAGTCCAATCATGTTGGGCTAAACCTCTTAGCTAGGGCTAAGAGGTGAAACTTGTAACATGATGGGAGAACTTCTTGCTTGTGCCTTTTGTTTAAACTAAACGGATGTTGATTTTAGTTTAATTAAGGGAATATTTTTTAGTTTTTAATGGTCTGTTGTGACTAAAATTACAATGGGTCTGCGATAACTTTGAGCATGTTCCTTTCCTTTTTATGTTTATGACGTCAGGAAGCCCTGTTGTTCACCATCATCTCTTGGGCATGGTCGGATGATGGTACCCTTCCTAACCTTCATACATTTGATTGGTTGTTAATTAGTTTAATTCTATTGTTACCTTGTCTCCTGGGCATGGTTTGTGATGGAATCCATTCTAATTCATATACCTTTCATCTCTTGAAAACTATATTAAAAGAAGTTCAGTTTGATTTTCATGGTTACTGTTGAGGCACAAAAAAATTCTCATTGCATTGCAGTGGTCAGAGAATTCCATGTCTGGGGGTATTTTGGTAATTTTCATGTCCGGGGGCATTTTGGTAATTTCCATGTCCGAGGGTATTTTGGTAATTTTCATGTCTGAGGGTATTTTGGTAATTTCCATGTCTGGGGTATTTCGGTAATTTCCATGTCTGGGGGTATTTCGGTAATTTTCATGTCTGGGGGTATTTCGGTAATTTCCATGTCTGGGGTATTTTGGTAATTTCCATGTCCGGGGGTATTTTGGTAATTTTCATGTCTGGGGTTTTTCGGTAATTTCCATGTCTGGGGTTTTTCGGTAATTTCCATGTCCGAGGGTATTTCGGTAAAATCCACTCCGGGGGTACTTTGGTAAAAATCCATGTCCAGGGGTAGTTTAGGTATTTTGGTAAAAATCCATGTCCAGGGGTAGTTTAGGTATTTTGGTAAAAAACCATGTCTAGGTGTAGTTAGGTATTTTGGTAAAAATCCCATGTCCAAGGGGTAGTTTAGGTATTTTGGTAAAAATCCATCTCCAGGGGTAGTTTAGGCATTTCAGTAAAAGTGATTAAAAAAGGGTATTTTGGTAATAAAGCGGGTACAGGTGTCATTTTAGTGAAAAGAGGCTGTACACCACCATCTAAGAAGAGTTTGGTGGACACCATGATTTAAGAAAGGAAGAATTTCATTTGTGAAGAGATAAGTGGTGGTGATCACCACTCTGTAAGGTGGTGGGGCCTATAAATACCCCTCCCTGATTCATTAGATGGTTTGGATCGGATTAGATCAGTTGGTGAGCAAGGGAATAGAGAGAAGCAAGCAGGAGAAGGAGAGTAGAAGGCTTTGCGCGGAACCGCGCAAAGGAAATTGATTGCGCGGACCCGCGCAAAGCAAGTGGCTTGGATGGTAACCGCACAACTGAAGTCCATATGACCTTTGCGCCATTTTCAAGGGAGTTTGGAGAAGACGCTTTGCGCGGCTCCGCGCAATGGAAGTTGAAAAATTCCCGTGAGGCCATATGCCCGGAAGTTTTGTCCGAAGGGAGATATCCCTTGCGCGGACCCGCGCAACAAGCCGCCTTGCGCGGTTCCATGCAAACAGTGGAATGTGCTGTTTTTGCATGACGAAGAAAAAGCCATTGTTCTTCTGCTGTGCTGCTGCAGAGTCCGTTGTAGCTGTCTTTTGGAAAATCACACCGTCCACCATCTTCCTCTCGGGATTTTGACCGTGAAAGGCCGGTTTCTGTCATCTGATGATGTGACCCACCAAGATAATCAAGCTACAAGGTAGCTCAAAGGTCCACTTGCGATGGCCGTAACGATCATTTGAGCGGACGTGGACGCCAAAGATAAACATGACTCCGATGGGTTTTTCTCCCTCTACCTGACAGACGGTTCAGATCTAACTTTCCTTGCATGAGGGTGGCCCACAACAAAAGGACGGAAGTTCTGTTTTCAACAGAGTCGACGTACGTCGACTCTGTGAATTTCGGTGGGCCCTAGATCGGCAATGATGAGAAATCTACTCCGTTCATTAAATTCATGACGGAAAACCATCAGGAAAGGACTGTTTTTTGAAATGGAATCGGTGTAGCACACAAGCCTGTCTACTTCACCATTCATTTCATGTTCAACGGTTATAATGCTACAACGGTCTGCATGGCTTCAAATTGCCACTTTGGTAACGGTTAAATCTCCCTTCTGAACATTCTACAAGAGATGATTAACAATAGTAAAATTGTCATAAAAGAAGACATGAGAAATAAACGAGAAAGTAATGACATATGATCCTGAAGGAAAATGATCACTTGATAGAAGAATTACAGCGTTTTAATTCAGAAGATTCACGGCACAATTATTCAGGGGGCAAGATAAGCAGTCTCAGAATGTCAGCAAAGTCTCAGAATGCCAAAATCCCAGAATCCTAAATGAGGTAATTGTTGATTCCCCGCAATGATAGTTGTTTATAATAATTGTCTATATCAAATTTTGCAGGTCAAAGTTAGAGGCAAAAGCAAGCACTAATGCTAACAAGCATTGACGATTACTATCAAACATTAACGATTATCGCCGATAAGTAGAAGAGCAAAAGAATTGCAAAAAATAAGGTCATGTACTCTCCCTTGTATGAATGAATAAAGCATAAATTTTCAATTGACCTCGAATTTCAGGAGAAGGAAAGGAGATAGAATTGAAGAAGAAAAGAAAAGTGAGTGGCTTGAAGAACAAGTTATAAATGACGGTTGATAAAGCAATATTGAGGAGGTGTACGACATAAAAGACGAAATAAAAGTATACAGGCCTGATCAGTTCGAGACCGGGTGCAAAACTAATATTGAGCAAAAGCTTTCAAGCATATCAAGTCATTGCCAAATCAAAACAGGCTTTCAAGCATATCAAGTCATTGACGTCGATGATTATCACCAAGATTAGCGCTTTTCGGCATAACAAGTCATTGCTAAAGCAAAACAGGCTTTTAAGGATATCAAGTCATCGCCAAATACCAAGCATTAATGATCGCTATCAAGCGTTGATGATCGCTACCAAGCATTGATGACTGCTGTTAAGCATTGACAATTATCGCCAATGCCGAAGAAAATTTTCGCCAAGGCATGGAAAAGCTGTGTCAGAAGTTCGACATTCGACATTCATTTTCAGCGCCTTACTATCCCTGGCCGATGGACTAGCATAGGCATTCAATAAAATGATCGTTAAAATACTCAAGAAGACAGTGACAGGGAGTAAATGTGATTGGGATGAAAAATTGCAAAAAGCATTATGGGCATACAGAACTACTCATCGCACAGCAACGGGGCAACACCGTATTATTAATCTATGGCATAGAGGCAGTCATCCCAATTGAAGTGCAAGCGGCTTCGCTCAGAACACAGAGTATCAGTCTATAAAAGATGATGAAAATGCAGGAATAAGGCTGAAAGAGTTAGATCTGCTTGATGAAAAACATCTAGCAGCTCAGCAGCAAACAGGGGGCAAGTTCGAGCCGAACAGGGGGCAAGTTCGAGCCTAAATGGGACGGGCCGTATATAATAAAGAAGTATACTCCAATGGGGCGTACAGAGTTGCAAATCAAGATGGGCAAGGTATCAACATACTAGTCAATGCTCGCTTCATCAAGAGATACTATCCATAAAGAAGCTACTGATTTTGATCCAGAATATTATCAGCATAATGATTCTATATCAAAAGGGGGCAGAAGGAATAAGATCATGTCCATACGTCATCGAAAAAATCTATAAAGAAGAAATTCGCGAGCATATCAACTACATTAGCAAGTATTCTGAAAAGAAAGTGATCATCGTCATCACCAAATAAGTCTGGCAGAGTTAATATCGTCTTGAATATTCTCTGAAGACATTAACAAGACTGATATATTATGAACAACACGGACAGATCTTCTTGAAGATATTATCAGACAGATCTTCTTGAAGATTTTATCAGACGGATTCTCTTGAAGATATTATCAAAAGCAGCGACGTATCAATCTCAGTCAAAGAGGAGTCTAGCCAAGCCAAATCCTAAAAGGGCCAAAATCCTAAAAGAGCCAATCCTAAAAGAGCCAAATCAAAAAGATCAAGCTCTAAGAAAGAGCTAAAAGCTCTAAAAAAGAAAAAAAATCAAGCTCTAAAAGGATCAAATCCTCAAAGAATCAAATCCTCAAAGGATCAAGCTCTCAAAGGATCAAGCTCTAAAAGGGCCGGCCAGCTACACATAAGACCTATCAAGATCGCCATTCGGGCAGCAGTGAGGAGTCAGTGACCCTAAAAAGCCCGCGAAGACCATCGTGCGCACTCATGCGGGTAGCTGACGAAGTCAAGGATTCAGAGCCTAAAAGGCCATAAATCCACGAAGACTAGTCACCGTAACTCCCATGCTGTCTGTATAGCTTTCCGGCAGCGCCACGGGGAACGGATGAAAGTGCCCTCCCGTGAATGGGCTCGACCTTACAGACGAAGAAAACAAGGGCCGCAGTGCGAGCTTTTAGGCCAACCATGCGTAAGACCCTCCAGATCTAGGGTTTGATTTCAGTAGTAACTCGTGAGGAAGGGATTAAGCCTACTCATTGATGAACTGGCGACCCTAGATTTGGTGCCCAAAGGTAGCCTTGCGAGCCCTGCGAACTCTAGAGAGTTACCGTGGGCAACCCTGTGCGCAAAACCAACAGTTCACCGCCCAGTAGCGTCAATGGGCCCTCTGATGGACCGTGGCCGTGAGCTCAAGGTAGTGAAAAGTCCAAGAGAACTCTAGAAGAGTTACAGAGATCATCACATAAGACCAACAAGTGCTCCACTGCTCAAGAGCTTAAACTGTGTGTGCGCGCGCTCCACTACTCATGAGCATAAACTGTGTGTGGCTAGCCGAAATTGAAACTTAGCACCGCCAATCTAAATACTCACATGTAGAATCCCGCACTAACAAAGCATAAAAGGTTTAAATACAGTCTAGTTCAGTCCAATCTAGTTTAATCTAGACTAGTCAAGTCTGAGTCAAGTTCAGTCAGGTCAAGGTCAGTCTCGTTCAGTTAAAGTATGGTCAGTCAGTCTTGTCCAGTTAAAGTATGGTCAGTCAAAGTGCACTAGCACCACTCAAAAAAAAAAAAAAAATGCATAAAGCATTCAAAATGCTGCAAATATATTTATATGTTGAAATATATATGCAAAGATGCAATTGCCTGATGAAAATTCTAAATATGCAATTTAGATATGCTCAAATATGCAAATTGCCTGATGAAATTTTAAATGTTGAGTAAAAATATATATGCAAAGATGCGTTTCTCTTGAATCAGGTTCAGATGGTAGTAACACAAATGCCTTCATGATATTGGCAATTATCTACTCAAAGGTTCAAGCCTTCAAAGTCAACTAATACATTGACAAAAGTCATAAGGGATTCGACTATATTCTTTGAATTCGTTAAAGGAGCAGCAAAGATTATTCATCCTTCAGAAGTATCAGCAGGCTTTACTTTGGAAGTTTATTTTTGAAGAAATATTATGCGCCATTGACGGGAAGGGGGCAGGATTATGCCTTTGAAAAGGCAAGCTATATGTCCTAGAGGGGGGGGGGGGGGTGAATAGGACTATGCCAAATTTAAAATAAAATCAGCGGAAATAAAGTAAACCAATAGCCTTACAATTATGAATCAATTCACAATGCTAAATTTAAATCACCTTGATAAATAAGTATTGAGAGATTGATACAAATTCAGTTCTAAGGACAACCTTACACCATAATAAACAAGGCTTATGGTAGGACAACCTTATTTCTAGAACATCTTTTGGATCAAGGACTCAATTTTAATAGAAGTAAATAAAATAGCAAGGAATTGAAATTAAATGCAGAAGTATAGATCTAAATTATTACAACAATCCCCACACTTGCTTGAATTGTAAATAGTTACAACATTCACATCCACTTGTACATTCCACACAATTGAATGATAAAAGATATGAAAATTAAGCAAGCATTCAATCCACAAGACAAAGAGTTATAGTGGTTCGCCTGTGTGTACACCAACTGTTTTTCAACAGCCACACAGAAAGCTACTCCACTCCTAATATCCTCACACAGGGGATATTAGCGTTCACTATCAAATAGGTTTCACAGGTTCACCAAAAACCTTTACAATTGTGTCTTTTTCACTTGGGCTTACACAATTCAAAAACCCCTCTTTTCTGAGTTTTCTGGCTCTCCTCAGATAAACCAATACAATGAGATTTTTCTGGCTCAACCTCAAACAAAACCAAAAGTAAATAAATTTTACAGAATTGTAAAATACCTGGATTTCTCCTTTTCGTAGCAGCCCGGTAGAACCAATCGGAGTAGATGATTGAATGTCAAAGTTCAATTTCCAATACTCACATTCATATGGTTCTAAATTCTAATTGATTTTAGATTTTAACTAGTTGGGCGTAGCTATATTTGATTTTGATTCCAAGAAGAAGGAATAAGATAATTCCTCTTTTCAAATAAAAGATTGGAATACAGAAACAAAATCAAATTAAATAAGCTAGCAAAAAGGAATATTAAATAAGCACAATGTAGCTTAAAATAAACACAGACTTATCTCAGAGTGATCACTTGAAATTTCTTGAATTGAATCGAGTTGAAGTGTGAAAACTCTGAATTTCGTGTTCAATTTATAGAAGCAAAAATCGCTCCTACGACTGGTCTTAGAAACCTTCGACTGGTCGTAGCTCTAACGGATATTTGAAATATTGAGCGCGATCTTTGAAAGTCGTTCCACGACTGGTCGTGAGTAGCCTACGACTGGTCGTGGGTACCTACGACTGGTCGTGGATCTCTACGACTGGTCGTAGTAGGACCATAGATTACGTTGCTGGACTTTGAGTCGTAGCTCTACGACTGGTCGTGGACGAGTCGAAGCCACACCTACGACCGGTCGAAGGACCTCCAGGACTGGTCGTGTGGGTGTACCAAAAAATTCGAAAATCTTCAACAACTTAGGACTGGTCGTGGAATTTCTTGGACTAGTCGAACCAATGCTAGGACTGGTCGAACAAGAGCTAGGACTGGTCTTAGAATAGACCAAACTTATGTAAAATAAACATTTGATTTATGTATCCAAAGTGACCTACTTAAAGGGTCAACCTAAGGTCATTCAAACCTGAACCATGTCGTATGGACATTGAACTTCAACCATTCAACGAATGTAGATTTTTTGAACCATATCAGGCTTGAGATCTTGAACTTGTTGTAGCTTTAAACTTGAGATCTTCATCAGCATAAAAACTACTTCATGCGTTGCTTATTAGTCTTGAAGTCATTTCTTGAGTTGTTTCTTAAGACTTGAACTTCAACATTGTAGCTTCTTGAACTTCAATAATGTAGCTTCTTGAGACTTCAACATTGTAGCTTCTTGAACTTCAATAATGTCATGAAGTGTTTATGCAGTGTCTTGAATACATATAATCACCATCACAAGCACAAGACACAGATAGATGTTTTGACACATCAAAATTTGACAACCAAAAGAGCATGAGACCATAGCACTTACAATCTCCCCCTTTGTCAAATTTGTGACAAAAAACACCCAAAAATAATAATAATACTTCCAATAGAAATAAGAGAAGTATACACAACAGGTTCAAATAAGTAATAACTAGCATCATTCTCCCATAACTACCCCTGAGAAGCTTAACTCCCCCTGAGTAATAGGAGCACATCATAATCATTAAATTCAAATAAAGCCAAAGCCTCCCAAAACTTCTCCCCCTTTTTGACACAAAATGACAAAGGAAGAAAAGCAATAATGATAATGAAAATAGGAGTTGATTCAAGAGAGCATAGTGCATAATTCAAAAAGTCAGTAAGCATGTAAAGTTCAGAAAAAAAAAAAAAAATATTACAGACCCATCAAAAATTCAGTCAGAACCAGAAGAGGGAGCAGGATTAGATGGATCAATTTTGTGTAAACCCTAGCAACCGCCTCATATATTTGCGTAAATAAGAAAATTGCGTGTCTTGGGTAACACGAATTTGAGCCACCTGCTCTTGAAGGGAATTCAATCTCTCATCAAAATCAGAAGGCTGAAAATCAGGATCATCAGCCGAGTCTGACTCAAGTTCTTCAAATAAATCATCCATATTCACGTCTTCAGGAAGATCACCAGCTTGATCTGCATTTCCTGCTTCAGCACCACTGCTACCAGCATCCACTTGGCCATCAGCCAATTCTAAATTCATCTTGTTAATATTGGAATTATTAAAGGGAGATGATGGATGGGTTTTTCTCTAGCAGGCATAGCCACGAGCATATGATTTGCCAGCATAGTCAACAAATAACCAAAGGGAATATCACTATGTCCTGGATGGTGACGAGACAAAATAATGGAATGACAAATTAAAGAAGGTAGACATATTTTTGCACCAGAGATGACAGAATGCAAAACACGAACCATGAAAGCAGTGAGTTCGGTTTTATTACCAGAACGTGGATAAAGATTTGAGATGAAAATCCTATGAAGTACTCTGTGTCTGGGTAACAAGTACCTGAGGGAAGTGCATGACCTTTATGAGTCCAGTGAACATCCAAATTACATAAATCTCTAGTAAGCATTTTTCGTTCAGATTCTGAGAGTCTGTCATGTAAAATATGAATTGGAATGCCCTCATCATTGACAGGTATTTCCATAATGTGAGCAATCAAATGTCGATCCACAGAAAATAATCCTTCTTGAGTATCAATTTTAAAAGTTAAATTCTCAAGAGAAAATCACAGATACATGCAAACATGGATTGGGCAATGGACTGGTATGCAGCTCCACCCCAATGTAAGATGTTATCCCATCCCACAGATTCCAACAGAGGAAGGATACCAAATGAAGCAATGTGATTAACATTAACAGGACGCTCAACAATAATATTGCGCATACGCAAATCCCGAGCATTAGAAGGATCATTTTCGGGAGAGCGAAGATGACGTTGTGCAATAGATGCTGATCTAGATGAAGAGGGACCTCGAGTAGTTTTCTTTTTACCTCTAGCATCCATTTTCAAAGGAGGACTCAAGGAAACAAAAAGATGCAAGATAGAAGAAATGGGTTTTGATAGAACAGATTTTTCAAGATAAAACCCCAAACTTGCAATGAACGACCAAATAGATTCTACAAGAATGAGATTTGGAACACCAATAACAAGAATCTACAAGAAAATTGCAAAAGAACCACTAACCTTGAAGTACCATGAAGGTGGGTTCGACCGGTCGTAGCTAGAACCGTTGGAGAGTAAAAAGGAAATGAAGAAGAAGAGTCAAAATCCCCAAAATAAAGTGAAATCACGAGTTTCACGACCGGTCGTGTAAGTGTTCGACCGGTCGTATCACGACCGGTCGTGTACACTCACGACTGGTCGAGTACGACTCAAAATTTGTAATTTTTTTCAAATAATTTTCAAATTTAAGCAAATAAAACATCAAACTTATGTACATTATGATACACCAAATCATGCAAATTCAATTTAAATTGCACATACCGAGATCAAACTTTAATTTATTAAACCTGCTTTTGTCGAGCGGTTTAGTGAAAATGTCCGCAAGTTGAGTCTCGGTTGGAATGTAATCCAAATATATTAATTTTTCTTCCACTAATTCACGAATGTAATGAAATCTAATGTCAATATGCTTAGTACGTGAATGCTGAACTGGATTTTTAGAGATATTTATTGCACTGGAATTATCACAAAATAAAATCATAGAATCCTGAGTAATTCCATAATCGCTTAACATACGTTTCATCCAAACAAGTTGAGTACATGCATTTCCAGCAGCAATGTATTCAGCCTCAGCTGTTGATAGCGATATAGAACTTTGCTTCTTGCTAAACCAAGAAACAAGACAATTTCCAATGTAGAAACAACCACCACTGGTTGATTTCCTATCATCAATGTTTCCAGCCCAGTCAGCATCTGCGTACCCGGCTAATTGAACATTAGTCTCATGTGGATACCAGAGACCCAGTTTAGTAGAACTTGCGACATATCGCATAATCCGCTTAACAGCAGTTAAGTGAGATTCTTTAGGATTTGATTGATAACGAGCACAAATACCAACACTCAAAGCGATATCTGGTCTACTAGCAGTCAAATAAAGCAAACTACCAATCAAACTACGATACAATTTAGGATCCACATCATTACCTGTAGAGTCTTTTGAGAGTCTCAAAGTTGTACTCATAGGAGTATCAAAATTTTTACCTTTCTCAAATCCAAATTTCTTAATTAAATTCAGAGCATATTTGGTTTGAGAGATAAAAAATTCCATCAGGTTGTTGTTTTACTTGCAACCCTAGGAAATAGTTTAATTCTCCAACCATGCTCATTTCGAATTTAGACTTCATCAAATCTGCAAACTCAACAGTCATGTTAGTACAGGTTGATCCATAAATAATATCGTCAACATATATTTGAACCATTAGAATATCATCGTTATGTTTCTTAACAAAGAGCGTCTTATCAACACATCCCATCTGAAAATTATGACTCAGTAAAAACTTAGTCAGTTTTTCGTACCATGCTCTGGGAGCTTGTTTCAGACCATAAAGAGCCTTCTTAAGACGATACACATGATCAGTAAATTTAGGATCTTCAAACCCTGTAGGTTGTTCAACATATACCTCTTCATGTAAATCACCATTCAGAAAGGCACTCTTTACATCCATTTGGTAAATTTTAATCTTCCTAAAACAAGCAATGGAGATAAAAAGTCTGATTGATTCAAGACGAGCTACAGGGGCAAATGTTCATTATAGTCAATACCTTCAATTTGTGTATACCCTGTACAACTAGTCTTGCTTTATTTCGAATAATATTTCCAAGTTCATCAGATTTTTTGAAAATCCATTTTGTTCCAATAATATGTTATCTTTAGGTCTAGGAACAAGGTACCAGACATCATTTCTGACAAACTGATTAAGTTCTTCTTGCATCGCAAGAATCCAGTTTTCATCCGAAAGTGCTTCTTTTACGTTAACCGGTTCAATCTGGGATGTAAAGCATACGTAGTTACATATGTCCTCTAATTGTCTACGAGTGCGCACACCAGTGAGAGGGTTTCCAAGTATTTGAGAAGTTGGATGATCTTTAACAGTCCTTAATTCAGAATTAGTTTCACTTGATGAAGTTTCTTGTTTTTCAAGTATAAGAACTTCATCATTATCTGAACTAGGGACAGGTGTATTCAAAAGATCGTCAATCACAACATTTATTGACTCTTGAATCACACCGGTCCTGTTGTTCAGAACACGATATGCACGACTGTTTAAAGAATATCCTAAAAAGATCCCTTCATCACTTTTAGTGTCAAACTTTCCCAAATTTTCACGGTCACGCAAAATATAGCACTTGCTGCCAAAAACTCGAAAGTATTTGACAGAAGGCTTTTTCTCAAACCACATTTCATAAGCCGTTTTATTATTAGATTTACAAATATAAACACGGTTAATAATGTAGCAGGCTGTATTCACTGCTTCAGCCCAGAGATTCCTAGGGAGCTTCATGCTATTTAACATAACATTTCCCATTTCTTGAAGCACTCTATTCTTCCTCTCGACACGACAATTCCATTTGTTGAGGAGTTTTAGGTGCAGAGAATTCATGCGATATTCCCTGATCGCTACAGAATTTCTCAAAACCGCTATTTTCGAATTCGGATCCATGATCACTACGGATCTTGTTGACTTGAGAACATTTTTCAGTTTGAATCCGTTTTATAATTTTTTCACTTCATCAAGGGTTTCTGATTTGTCTCTCAAGAATGAAACCCAAGTGTATCTTGTATAATCATCTACAATAACTAAGATGTACTTTTTGCCACCTCGACTTTCCGTTCTTGTTGGTCCTATAAGATCCATGTGGAGAAGCTCGAGTGGTCTTGTGGTGGTATTGGAGTTCACCTTTTTGTGAGAGCTCCTAGTTTGTTTACCATACTGGCATTCACCACAAATCTTGTCTACTTTTTGCATCTTAGGTAGACCTCTAATTAGTTCACTTTTGCTCAATCTGTATAAATTTCGGTAGTGTACATGTCCAAGGCGTTTATGCCATAATTCTGTCTCATCGGTATGGACCATGTAGCACGTTTGTTTAGATGAGCTACCATTGCTTACTATATAGCAGTTTTCAGAAGTTCTGCGACCAGTTAATATTACAGAACCCTTTTCGTTTATAATTTCACAACCTTGATTAGAAAATTTAACATTATGGTTGTTATCGCATATTTGAGATATGCTCAACAGGTTGTGTTTTAAACCCTCAACATATAAAACATTTTTAAATAAGGGAAGGTTATAGAGTTGGACCGTACCTTTGCCAATTATCTTGCAGTTGCTACCATCACCAAATGTGACTGACCCATCAGTCATATCTTTAAGATCGGTGAATAGTGCCTTGTCGCCTGTCATATGTCTGGAGCATCCACTATCTAGGTACCATTTCGAATGGCTTGTAGCTTTGAAAGCAGTGTGAGCAACCAAACAGGCAACCTTAGGAACCCATTTTAGAACTGTTTTGGGTTTAGGAGAATAGTTGGTCTTCTTTTGTTTACAGTTGTAAGAGTGACCTACAGAGTTAGATTTTAATAGTTCCTTAAGTAAATCAACAATTTTTCAGCTAGTGGGTTTGAATCTGATTTTTGAAATTTATATAGCTGCTTTTGGGTTTTTGAAAAGTTTTTGTATTTTAAAAAAAAACTTGACTAGTACCTTTTCCTTTTGAGTTAGAAGTCTCTCCTTTCACAAAATTGGAAGGAGTATTCTTCTGTTTAGGAGATGTGTTTTTATCATAGCCCAACCCGGATCGATCGCCACATTTTCTTGATCCGGATAATAATTTTTCTAATTTTGGATCACCTTGGGCATATCTCCATGTGTCCTTCAAACTCAGAAGAGAAGATACTTCATTTTTAAGTTTCTCATTTTCAGATTTCAAATTTTCAATCAGGGAGGTTTTGAATTCCAGATCACACTTTGATTTTTCAAAACAATCTGAAATTTGGGATTTTTCTAAAACAAGGGTTTCAAAACATTCTTTAAGTTTAAAAAACTTTTCTTTTTGAAGTTTAAGTTTGACAGCAATTTTACAACTTTCCTTATATAAGGCATTGTAAGCATCTTGAAGATCTTCATCATTTTCATGATCACTATCCAAATTTTCTTCACTTGTTGAATCATCGTGATCTGAAAAAGTAAACTTGGCTAGAGTCATAAGGGCCTTAAGTTCACTGCCCGACTCGGTTTCTGAATTTTCTGATTCAGAAGAGGCTTCAGAATCAGACGATTCATCCCAAGTAGCCAACATACCCTTCCTTTTGGATCTGTCCTTTTTAGGACATTTGTTTGCTAAATGCCCATATTCTTGACAGTTGTAACATTGACTATCTTTCAATGACTTCCAAGTTTTAGACTTAGGTTTAGAACGTTTCTTTTCATTTGCCTTTTGAAAGTCGACTCTTTTCTTACTTTTGAAAATCTTATAAAACTTTTTCGCCAAAAGGGCCATATCATCTTCAGACTTTTCTGAATCTGAATTTTCTTGAGTAATACTTTTAGATGACTTCAAAGCAATAGATTTACCTTTAGGAGCTTTAAAACTTAATTCATAGGTTTGTAAAGAACCAACTAATTCTTCTACCCTCATATTATCCGTATCACGAAGTTCCTGGATTGCGGTTACCTTAGAATTGAACCGTTCAGGAAGAGAGCGTAGTATTTTTGCACACACTTTACTTTCTGGGATCTTATCGCCAAGACCCCACATTGAGTTTACAATGTCATTCAATCTAGTGTAAAAGTCCATAAACATTTCATTTTCCTCCATATGAATTTCTTCAAATTTAGTTGTGAGGAGTTGGACTTTAGATTTCTTGACAATTGATGTACCTTCGTGTGTCATTTCTAAAATATCCCAGGCTTGCTTTGCAGTATCACAGGATATGATTCTTTTGAACTCATCCGGTGATAGTGCGCAAGTGATTGCATTTAGTGCTTTAGCATTAGCACTACTCTCATTTTTCTGAAGTGTGGTCCATTGGAAATACGGTGTAATTTTCATAGATTTTGAACCATCAACACCAGTTACTTCCATGATAGGAGGATTCCATTCAGTCACTGTGGCTTGCCACACACTTTCATCCATTGATTTGAGGAAGATCCTCATTCTGGCTTTCCAATAGGCATAGTTGGAGCCATCAAAGGGTGGAGGCCTAGTAACTGAAAGGCTATCAAAATTTGACATCTTTTTATATAGCTTAGATCGTTAGCTCAGGAAATAAATCCAAATAAAAAGCAACAAAAATGAGCTATTAGGCTTTGATACCACTTGAAAAGGCCAAGCTATATGTCCTAGAGGGGGGGGGGGGGTGAATAGGACTATGCCAAATTTAAAATAAAATCAGCGGAAATAAAGTAAACCAATAGCCTTACAATTATGAATCAATTCACAATGCTAAATTTAAATCACCTTGATAAATAAGTATTGAGAGATTGATACAAATTCAGTTCTAAGGACAACCTTACACCATAATAAACAAGGGCTTATGGTAGGACAACCTTATTTCTAGAACATCTTTTGGATCAAGGACTCAATTTTAATAGAAGTAAATGAAATAGCAAGGAATTGAAATTAAATGCAGAAGTATAGATCTAAATTATTACAACAATCCCCACACTTGCTTGAAATGTAAATAGTTACAACATTCACATCCACTTGTACATTCCACACAATTGAATGATAAAAGATATGAAAATTAAGCAAGCATTCAATCCACAAGACAAAGAGTTATAGTGGTTCGCCTGTGTGTACACCAACTGTTTTTCAACAGCCACACAGAAAGCTACTCCACTCCTAATATCCTCACACAGGGGATATTAGCGTTCACTATCAAATAGGTTTTCACAGGTTCACCAAAAACCTTTACAATTGTGTCTTTTTCACTTGGGCTTACACAATTCAAAAACCCCTCTTTTCTGAGTTTTCTGGCTCTCCTCAGATAACCAATACAATGAGATTTTTCTGGCTCAACCTCAAACAAAAACCAAAAGTAATAAAATTTTACAGAATTGTAAAATACCTGGATTTCTCCTTTTCGTAGCAGCCCGGTAGAACCAATCGGAGTAGATGATTGAATGTCAAAGTTCAATTTCCAATACTCACATTCATATGGTTCTAAATTCTAATTGATTTTAGATTTTAACTAGTTGGGCGTAGCTATATTTGATTTTGATTCCAAGAAGAAGAAGGAATAAGATAATTCCTCTTTTCAAATAAAGATTGGAATACAGAAACAAAATCAAATTAAATAAGCTAGCAAAAAGGAATATTAAATAAGCACAATGTAGCTTAAAATAAACACAGACTTATCTCAGAGTGATCACTTGAAATTTCTTGAATTGAATCGAGTTGAAGTGTGAAAACTCTGAATTTCGTGTTCAATTTATAGAAGCAAAAATCGCTCCTACGACTGGTCTTAAAAACCTTCGACTGGTCGTAGCTCTAACGGATATTTGAAATATTGAGCGCGATCTTTGAAAGTCGTTCCACGACTGGTCGTGAGTAGCCTACGACTGGTCGTGGGTCACCTACGACTGGTCGTGGATCTCTACGACTGGTCGTAGGACCATAGATTACGTTGCTGGACTTTGAGTCGTAGCTCTACGACTGGTCGTGGACGAGTCGAAGCCACACCTACGACCGGTCGAAGGACCTCCAGGACTGGTCGTGGGTGTACCAAAAAATTCCGAAAATTCTTCAACAACTTAGGACTGGTCGTGGAATTTCTTGGACTAGTCGAACCAATGCTAGGACTGGTCGAACAAGAGCTAGGACTGGTCTTAGAATAGACCAAACTTATGTAAAATAAATTTGATTTATGTATCCAAAGTGACCTACATAAAGGGTCAACCTAAGGTCATTCAAACCTGAACCATGTCGTATGGACATTGAACTTCAACCATTCAACGAATGTAGATTTTTTTTGAACCATATCAGGCTTGAGATCTTGAACTTGTTGTAGCTTTAAACTTGAGATCTTCATCAGCATAAAACTACTTCATGCGTTGCTTATTAGTCTTGAAGTCATTTCTTGAGTTGTTTCTTAAGACTTGAACTTCAACATTGTAGCTTCTTGAACTTCAATAATGTAGCTTCTTGAGACTTCAACATTGTAGCTTCTTGAACTTCAATAATGTCATGAAGTGTTTATGCAGTGGCTTGAATACATATAAATCACCATACAAGCACAAGACACAGATAGATGTTTTGACATCAAAATTTGACAACCAAAGGAGCATGAGACCATAGCACTTACAGCCTTCAAGTAATCTATGCCTTGGTCTTCTGATAATCTCTTATACGCGGCAAAGGAATTCATATGCTGGAATTATGAGTAATGATATCGCAAGACTCCAAGTATCAGATCTAATTGAGAAAGAAGCAAATGGAATCATCATCGGTAACTTATATATTCTTTGAAGTTATTAAATGAAATTGAAAGAAGTATTGTCTATTTTTCAGAAAATCAGCAAGGATCCAAGGAAAAAGTCTATGAAGAAATATTAAGGAGCACAAGCAAGAAGAAATAGCTCAGCAAAATGATTCAGCAATTGAACCTTTGGAACTGGAAATGATGTCTCCAACAGCACTATTTAATGAGCAACGGATGCAATGCGAAGCACGACAATAAAGCGAATATCACAATCAACCTAAAGAGAGGAGAAACTCTCAATCTATTTCAAAATTATCAATTCTTCATAAAGCTAAATTGAAAAAAATTATAGTGAAATAAGATATTAATTCTGATTAATTTGGCAGGAAAGATTATCATTCGAAAAAGCTTGAGTTATGCAGAACATGAATAAAGGAAACGATCGAAAAGTTGTTGCGGCAAGAGCAGCATTAAGGAACAACTCTTTGGACACAGAATTGAAGAAAAAGAGTTGCTGGAATTGATCAAAGAGACCGTTGCTGTTGAAAGAAGGTTCTCAAGTTGTTCAAAGACAAAGTCGTCACAGTTGTTACGGTTGCAAGTTTCGATGAAAAGAAAATTTCATCTTCTCTAAATAAAGCATCCACTTTTCACTGCAAGCGGGGGGGCAGTCAACTCCTCTGATCGAGCGCTCAAATCTTCCGTTCGAGCGCGATTGTTCAAATCCTCTGATCGAGCGCAGTTGTTCAAGTCTTCGGTCAAATACAAGCATTCTAATCTTCGGTCATATACGAGCGTTCAAGTCTTCTGGTCAAATACAAGCATTCCAGTATTCGGTCGAATATGAGCATTCCAATCTTCAGTCAAATATGAGCACTAAAGTCTTCTGGTCAAGAATGATCATCCAGTCTGCCATGCAAGTATGATCATCCAATCATTCTTCAGTTGCAGTTCATTCAAGATTCTTCAGGCGGAGGAAGATCGATCCTCCATTTGATTTCAGAAATCAATCAAAGAAGGATCGAGGGGGCATCTGTTGAGGCACAAAAAAATATCTTATTGCAGTGGTCAGAGAATTCCATGTCTGGGGGGGTATTTTGGTAATTTTCATGTTTGGGGGCATTTTGGTAATTTCCATGTCCGAGGTATTTTGGTAATTTTCATGTCCGAGGGTATTTCGGTAATTTCCATGTCTGGGGTATTTCAGTAATTTTCATGTCTGGGGTATTTTGGTAATTTCCATGTCCGGGGGTATTTCGATAATTTCCATGTTCGGGGTATTTCAGTAATTTCCATGTCCGGGGTATTTCGGTAAAATCCACTCCGGGGGTACTTTGGTAAAAATCCATGTCCAGGGATAGTTTAGGTATTTTGGTAAAAATCCATGTCCAGGGGTAGTTTAGGTATTTTGGTAAAAAAACCATGTCCAAGTGTAGTTTAGGTATTTTGGTAAAAATCCATGTCCAAGGGGTAGTTTAGGTATTTTGGTAAAAATCCATCTCCAGGGGTAGTTTAGGTATTTCAGTAAAAAGGATTAAAAATGGTATTTTGGTAATAAAGCGGGTACAGGTGTCATTTTAGTGAAAAGAGGCTGTACACCACCATCTAAGAAGAGTTTGGTGGACACCATGATTTAAGAAAGGAAGAAGTTCATTTGTGAAGAGATAAGTGGTGGTGATCACCACTCTGTAAGGTGGTGGGGCCTATAAATACCCCTCCCTGATTCATTAGATGGATTGGATCGGATTAGATCAGTTAGTGAGCAAGGGAAAGAGAGAGAACCAAGGCAGGAGAAGGAGAGCAGAAGGGCTTTGCGTGGAACCGCGCAAAGGAAATTGATTGCGCGGACCCGCGCAAAGCAAGTGGCTTGCATGGTAACCGCGCAACTGAAGTCCATATGACTTTTGTGCCATTTTTCAAGGGAGTTTGGAGAAGACGCTTTGCGCGGCTCCGCGCAATGAAAGTGGAAAAATTCCCGTGAGGCCATATGCCCGGAAGTGCTGTCTGAAGGGAGATATCCCTTGCGCAGACCCGCGCAACAAGCCGCCTTGCGCGGTTCCGCGCAAATAGTGGAATGTGTTGTTTTGCATGACAAAGAAAGAAAGCCATTGTTCTTCTGCTGTGCTGCTGACAGAGTCTGTTGTAGCTGTCTTTTGGAAAATCCACACCGTCCACCATCTTCCTCTCAGGATTTTGACTGTGAAAAACCCGATTTCCTAAACCTAAACCTTAACCTATTCTCAATTCCCGAAAGCTATAACCTATAACCTATAACCTTAACCTAAATCTATAACCTAAACCTAAACCTGAACCTATAACCTTAACCTAAACCAAAACCTATAACCTAAACCTTTAACCTATAACCTATAACCTAAACTTATAACCTATAACCTAAACCTAAAACCTAAACCTAAACTTAACCTTAACCTATTGTTGTTTCTATAATTTTTTAAACTCTCTTTTAATTCATTGCTTAGTTTCACTAAGATTGTACATAATCTGTTGCAACGGAAAAGAAAAGGGCTTAGTTTTTTAGTTCTTTTAAGCTTCCTTATCATCCATGCATGGCACTGCAAACCTTTACTAAACTGTAACTCTAATCGGAACTTTATGTGCAATCTGATCAAGTGCATTAACATCTAATACTATCATATTCCTTTGCAGGATAACATTGCCGTATTTATGGGCCCTTGTGCTGCGATTCTTGTTCTCATCATCATTGGACTCTCATGAATGGGAATCAAGGATGTATCCCTTTAACACATGCCCCTTTTTACAAAGCTTTAATTTTTGTTGTTGTTTCTATTAACTTGAATTGAAACACTTTTTTGCATTATTTGCTTGCATTAGTTTTATTTTAATGATCAGTTTTATTTTAAAAAAGTGTGCCCAGGGAAAAAAAAGTGAATGAAGTTTCTGTAATTCTTCATGATTCTGAATTATAATGTTTTGTTGGTTGAATATTTTTTATTAGATGAAAGACACAACAAGAAAATTGTTGCTGATTTTTTTCTTTTTTTAAAAAATTTTTAATGCAAGAAATTTTCTGACGGCTTTAGGCCATCCATATTTTTCTAAATATTCAAATCTGAGACGGTCCATAATTGTCTTTTTAAGGTTCATCAGAGACAGCTCATAATAGTCCTTTTTAAGGACGGTCCATGACCGTCCTTTTAAGGTTCATCAGAGACTGCCCATAACAGTCTTTTTTAAGGACGATCCATGACCGTCCTTCATAATAGACGGTCCATAGCCATCATTTTAACGTCTATATTTATTGATGGTCCAGGACCGTCCTTCTTACAGACGGTCCATAACCGTCCTTTAAATGTCCATCGGAATGACGGTTCATGACCGTCCTTTAAGTAATACGACGCCCCAAAATAGGACGGCCCATGCGACGGTTCAAAACCGTCCTTTATTTTCATTTGAGATGGTTTTTAACCATCCTTTTCTCACTATTTTGGCGTAGTGTTGGCATGGACGCCCATACAAAGCCTCGTAAGGTGTCATACCGATGCTAGCCTAGAAGCTATTATTATAGGCAAACTCGGCGTACAGGAGGCAGTTGTCCTAACTCTCCTGAAAGTCTAGTACATAAGCCCGTAACATATCTTCCAATATCTGATTCACCCACTCGGTTTGCCCATCTGTCTACAGGTGGAATGCGGTGCTAAATTTTAACTTCACTCCCATGGCTTCTTGGATACGCGTCTAGAAGATCGACGTGAATTGAGTGTCTCGTTCTGACACAATTTCCAACAGGATGTCATGGAGCCACACTATCTCCTTGATATACAGCTTGGCTAAATTATCAGCGGAGTTAAAAGTCCTTATCGGCAGGAAATTGGCTGATTTGGTTAACCTGTCCACAATCACCCATATTGAATCATGCCCCTTCCTAGTCTTGGGCAACCCGAAAATAAAATCTATTGATGTGAAGTCCCATTTCCATTCTGCTATGGGCATGGGTTGCAAAAGGCCAGGCGGTCGACGGTGCTCGGCCTTGACTTGTTGACATGTAAGGCATCGGGACACATACTCCGCTATTTTCTTCTTCATGTTATCCCACCAATAGTTTCGCTTCAGATCCCGGTACATCTTAGTACTACCGGATGCATCGCCAACTTGAAGTTGTGAGCGACATTTAGGACTTCTTCTCGTAGTCCCTGGAGATTTGGAACACAAAGGCGGCCTCGGTACCGCAATCCTCCATCAGTACCCATCCTCCACTCAGACTCCACATCATCCCTTGCTCTTTCTCTCATCTTCTCCAATAACTCATTGCCCTCTTAGGCTTTAATGATTTTACTGATAATCATTAGATGGGCCCGAACGTGGGCTATGACCTCATACGGTTCTTCCATTGTTAGCTTCATGTCAAAATCCAGTACAAATTCCACCATGTTCCACTCTCTCACCATTAGTGGGGCCGTAAATTCCAGCGTTCTTTTGCGGCTCAAGGCGTCCGCCACCAAGTTTACCTTGCCAGGGTGATACGAGACATCGAACTTGAAGTCCTTTAACATCTCCATCCATCGACGCTATCTCATGTTCAGATCCTTTTGAGTGAAGATATATTTGAGGCTCTTATGGTCACGAAAGAGCTCAAACTATTCACCATATAGATAATGTCTCCATATCTTCAGTGCAAACACTACCGCAGCGAGTTCGAGGTCATGTGTGGGGTAATTTTTCTTGTGTTTCCTTAACTGTCGAGATGTGTAAGCGATTGCCCTGTCCTTCTGCATGAGTACGCAACCCAAGCCTACTTAAGAGGCATCAGTATAGACGGTGTACTTGACCCCCTGCTCAGGTAACATGAGCACATGCGCTGACGTCAGTTTATCTTTCAACTCTTGAAAGGCCACCTCTGCCTTCTCATTCCAGGCAAATTTGAGGTCCTTCCGTGTAAGCTAGGATAACGGTCGGGCTATTTTTGAAAAGTCTTTAATGAATCTTCGATAATAGCCGGCGAGACCAGGGAAACTTCTCACTTTTGTAGTTGAGTTCGGTTGCTTCCAACCTTGCACAACCGCCACCTTAGCGAGGTCCACGGAAATACCTTCTTTGGACACCACATGTCCCAGAAATTTGACCTCCTCCTTCCAGAAGTCACATTTCCTAAATTGCGCAAACAGTTGATTCTTCTTAAGGGTCTCAAGGACTGCCCTTAAATGTTCTTCATGTTCTTTATGGCTCTTTGAATAAATCAATGTCGTCAATGAATACGATGACGAATGTATAAGAATGGCCTGAAGACTCTGTTCATGAGATCCATGAATACCGCTGGAGCATTGGTGAGCCCGAACGACATAACAAGGAACTCATAATGGCCAAAGCAGGTTCTAAAGACCGTTTTCTGTATATCCTCATCCCTGACTCCCAACTAGTGGTACCCTAATTGTAGATCTATTTTTGAGAAGTATTGAGGACCTCTCAACTGGTTGAACAAGTCGTCAATTCTGGGCAACAGATATTTGTTCCGAACCGTCACTTGATTCAATCTTCTATTATCCATGCATAGACGTAATGAGCCTTCCTTCTTCTTCACAAATAGGATCGGGGCTCCCCATGGCGATACACTGGGTTGGATAAAGCTTGATTCTAACAATTTATCAATTTGAATCTTAGCTCTTCCATCTCACATGGGGACATGCAGTAAGTAGGCAAGGAAATAGGCGTGGCACCCGAAGTCAGATCGATCGTGAAGTCTATCTCACGTCGGGGAGGAAGTCTAGGTATGGTTTTGAACACATCGATGAAATCTTGGACCATGAGAGTGCATGTGAGTGAGGGTCCATCATAACCCTCCTCCAATGAAGCATAACATAAAATTTTTCGTTCGTGGCTGACCTGGACTGGGAACGTGAAGGGAACGTCGTTGCCCTCGTATATTTTCACTCACATAACTTCACAATCAATTTCTGCCTTCATCACTGTCAACCAATCCATACCCAAAATGACGTCGTAATGAAAGATCTTGGTTACTATCAAGTCCACGAACACTACCTTGCATCCCCAGTCTATGCGGCATTCATGGCACATCTTTGTTGCTTCTGAATAAGTACCAGCGGCGGCAACGATCTTTACCCCTTTGAAGGGGGTGGGGCATAGCCCTATATGTTTGACGGTTGCATGTGATATGAGAGAAGTGGTGGACCCAGTGTCTACCAGAAGAAATATGGGAGTACCTTGTATGTGGTGTGACGCCCCGTCAGTGTGGTCACATGTGGACTGGCACACGTGGGCGGGCACACATGTGGGCGGGCCCCAAGGTGGCTGATAGGCTACTGTGTGGCTGGCAGGCTACTGTGTTGGCAGGCTACTGTGCACACAGTAGGGGTAGAACCTTGTCCCACATCGGAAGAGTTGTCTGAAGTTGTGGTGGTTATATGTGGAGTTGCCACCCTATACTGTATGAGGCATTTTGGGGAAACCCCGAGAACAAAACCGTGCGGGCTGTGCCTAGAGCGGACAATATCATACAGTGTGAGCGTGGGCTGTTACAAATGGTATCAGAGTCGAGGATGGCTCTACCCTCGGTGGGGGATATTGTGACGCCCCGTCACTGCATGTGGGTGGGCCCCAAGGTGGCTGGCAGGCTACTATGTGGCTGGCAGGCTACTGTGCACACAGTGGGGGTAGAACCTTGTCCCACATCGAAAGAGTTGTCTGAAGTTGTGGTGGTTATATGTGGAGTTGTCACCCTACATTGTATGAGGCCTTTTGGGGGAAACCCCGAGAATAAAACCGTGGTGGCTGTGCCCAGAGCGGACAATATCATACAGTGTGGGCGTGGGCTATTACATGTGGGCTATCACCTTGAAGGCCATAGGAGTGGGGGTGACTGCATCTTGGCCCTCTGCCGCTAATGCATGGACCCGAGCTTGCTGCGTGAGGTTCGGCTGCTGTATAGGCCGTTGTGGCGGCTTAACTTGAGGTAGCGGAGGACGACGGAACTCCTGGCTAAGCCCCATCGTCTGTAGAGGCAGAATCTGCAACACCTGCTATGGGGGTCTGTTGTTGCGTTGAGGTGGCGTGAAGCTGAGATCCCTCATCCTCGTAAAACAATACGGCTCCAAGTGACCTGTCCTCTTACAGTAGCTGCATATCTGAGTAGGTCGTGTAAAAGGGGCCAGTGTGGCAGCTAGCCTAAGCAGGAAATTTGGGCGCACCCTTTTTTCGGCAAAAGAAGAGGACAGTCCCTTCATCCTGTTTCATGGCCCTAGCTGTGAACGGGTCTGTGAGACTCGCTCCTCACCTGTTCCGCCCGTATTGACATCTCAATGAGCTTGACATAGGTTCTGATGCTTGCACAACACATCTTCGAGCGTATGCCGCTCCTCAACCCCTCCGTGAATCACCTCATTTTAATCGCCTCGTCGGTGATTATCTGGGAAGCGTAGTGTGACAACTCAATAAAGCAGTTCTCGTATTGTGCTATGGTCATCCCTTCTTATTGGAGGCGGAGGAATTCATTTTCCCTCTCATGCCGGTATGTTTGTGGGAGATATTTCTAATTGAAACGGGCCTCAAACGCCTCCCATATCCACACATGATTCTCCGGGAGGGTACAAAGAACACTTTCCCACCACAAGTCCGCCTCTTTCTCAAAGAGGTAAGAGAGGAGTTCGACATTCTCCGCTTCCGAACAGTAGAGTGGCTGAAGTAACTTGGTGACTCGGTTGAGCCACTATTCCGCTTCCTCTGGGAGGTGAGTGTCGGCAAACGTGGGTGGCCTAACCTTTTAAACCGCTCGAATAGATTGCTGGAGTTAGTTGTCGGCGCGGCCATGATGGGTGGTTCCAGTTGTTGCACCCCCATGTTGTGGGTCATGGCTCCCATCATAGTGGCCATCATTTGTTGTTGTTGTTGCATGAGAAGAAACATCTGACCCATTTGGTCCATAGCTATGGTGGAAGGTCCGGGTGCCGAGGCTTGAGATGGCGGCGCATCCGGGACCGCCTCCTGGGTAGTACTACCCGTGTTTTGGGAACCAGTCGCCCCTTGGGGGCCTTGTTGGTCGTCGAAGATTTGGTCCCTCTCGATTAGGTCACCGTGAGGTAGGCGGACATATCGACCCTCACCCCGCGGAGGTATTTCCTGGAAGAGCATCCTTTGATAGGTTAGGTACTAGAACATTTCCCATACCAAGGTCATGCGTAAATATACAAGATCCATATATATTCTATTCGTGAACATAGGCAACTACACATATAAGCATTCTCATGGTGACAAGAAAATTTTAAGGAAATCCATACATTTACATCAATTCCAAAATGCCATTGGCATGGCCAGTTACATCCTACAGCATGGATTACATACATCACTAGATATTCTGAAGGCAAGGGAAAATACAACCTAGTCAAAGCAAATGTTCTAACTATCCTTCAATACATGCAGTTAGACCTAACAGACTTAAAGCAAACTACTAGCTACTAGTACAGTTAAACTACTATTCTTTCGAGTCAGACGAGAACAGGGGTGCTTCCTCCCCCTTGCTACAGCAGATCAGGGTCTTTATGGCCCGATACATTTTCTTATTCCATTTTTTCTGCTTCGCTTGTTGCCTGTCTTGGTTCTCCTTGATATCTGCTACCTCGGCCTTGAGCGCATCCAATCGCTCGCGTATATCTGGGATGGTAAGTGGCTTCCTGCCAACTTCTTCAATTTCCTCAGCTTCTTCCGCCTCTTTAGACTCATCCTCATTCTCATTCTCATCGCTTCCATCACTTTCCTCTTCTTCTTCGTCAGGTTTCCCGTATTGGTCGATGTGGGCTTGCCGCTGCTTGGGGCCTATCCTCATCTTATTTAGCATATCATCCCCCAATAGTTGTGTCGGTACAGGATTTCCATCCGATCCGCCCACACCGTATTGCTGAGCCAACTGACAGACCAGGTGACCAAAGGGAAGGCATACACTTTTCCTTGTCACTCTAGCAGCCCGCACAATCTGGTGAAGTATTATACTAGGGAGGCACACATCTGCTCCCTATCCCACCTGATATAAAAACTCCACCATATAGTAGGAGCACTCGGTGCGGTTTATCAGCCTTGGGTACACGTTATAGGTGCAAATGCGGTGAAGTACCTGATACTCTGGGGTCAAGTTGGCCGAGCTCAGACCTTGCCCTCGCTCCCCTCGCTTCCACTAGGCAACTCGCCCACACAAGAAGCGGGTCTGCTCATCGCGGGCTCGACTCATATCTAGATTTCCTTCATCAATTTGTTCCTCGCCTCGTGACACTCCAAATACGTCAGCAATATCCTCCACCCCGAAGTGGAATCTCTTGCTCCTAGATATAACATCAAATCTCAAAGGCTTAAATTGAGGGTTTCTGATCCGTACGTAAAAAGCCCTAACTTGCCCTTCATCTGCCTGGAAACTTCCATAGAATATCGGACCCCATTCCTTTTCCATACCGACCGAGTAGGGCGTACCGATCAAACAAGTGCTCCTCCACGGAGGCTTCGAAGGAGACGTTGCATACGCGAAAATTTCCCATATCTTCAACTGGCGATTAGGAGGCTTAAATCGCGGAAGCCCTTTGAGAATCATTTTTGTGCTTGGATCGGACTTCTGAGACCGCCTTCCCCTTTGGATTAGCCTTCTGTTTGCTTCTCCTTTCTTGGCTCAGTCCCGGCTCGGCGGTTGCCTGTCTTTTCTTCCCCATGAGTGAAATAATCACCGGGATGGAGAAGAAAGAGGCAACGGTTGCCAAGAACACCATTTCCCACGGCTAAGACGGATGGAGTGTAAGAAGTGTAGATAAATGTTGAAGGGGAGATTCTAAGGATGGTTTGGGAAGGACCTGGGAATGGGTATAGGAGTGGGTTTTGGGGAATGAGCTTTGAGGGAGATACGGGTGATAAGAGGGGAGGAGAAATGTGAAGGAAAAGAGATGGAAAGGTGGAGGAGAGAAGGTAGGTTTTTGAAGAAATGGTTCAGAGGGTGGATTGGAGATGAGGGAGAGAAAATGGGAGATGTGAAAGAGGAGATGGTGAGTTTGAAGAATGGTTTTGAGAAGAGGAAAGGGAGATGGGTTTATGACCAATGGAGTGTGTTGTGGGGTGAGAAATGGAATGTTTAGGTCCTTAAAATGAAGTAGAAATGGGCCTTACTCGTGTGTGCATGTAAAGGAGAGGGGAAACCCACGTTTGGGCCCGGACGCTGGCGGCGCTGGCACGCTGGAAGGTCGAGCACTGGCTGCGCCCGCCCAGCGCGGTGGCGCCGAGGATCTGGATGGTCGAGTGCTGGCTGCGCCCACTTCGTGCGATGGTGCCGAGGCCCTGGACGATCAGGCGCTGGTTGTGCCCATGGGAGTTGTGGCGCCGGCCTGCTGGATGGTTGGCCGCCAGCGGCGCCGGTCGGCGTTTTCCCTAATAGGGTGCGCATGTTTTGGCTATTTCTTGGGTGCCGGTAAGGCCCTCGGGAAAGTACCATAAATGAATTTGGGGTAGAAGAAACTGATCTACGCAATGGGCTTAGTTATTTCGTGGGATTCCTCCTGGTTAGTGGCCAAAAGTCCATTTTTTACCATTTCACTATTTTTGATAAATTCGCGTTCACCCCTAAGTCTCTATCCCCGAATGGGTCAGGACTATCAAATTTGTCCCAGAACTAGCTCAGTTGGACTTGGATTGTAACATCCCGGATTTTTGCCAACCTGGGATTAGATGTCCTTAGGCAATGGGTTGCTCCTAACACCTTATTATTTCGTCAGAACTGAACCCCACAGTCTAAAATCGCTTCGGAACCCATTTCCTTCACAAATCCTACCCTTCACTACCTTGTGCTTTCAATTTTTCAAAGCACTTTCGCTCTAGACACTAACTTAAACTAGCTAAGTAGTAAAACTTGGATCACTTTATATACAAACTACAAAGGCCTAAGTACTACCTCAACCAGAAAACAATTAGGATTAAATCCTTTAGAAATTTAACAAAGTTAACTAAGTGCAAAACTCGATTAGCCATGAAATCCGTTGGGATCGCTTTAAATACGATCTGCAAGACCCAAAACTTGCAAAATCAGTGACTCTAGGTTACCCTAAAGTTTAGAACCAAACTCATTTCCCGGCTGCTCTCGGGAATGAAATGAAACTTCGTATTAGGTCTATGCCGCACCTCGGAAGTCCGATTAACACGAAGTTAAGGAACTAGGACCGCCTCACTGGGCTTGACAATCATCTCGAAAATCAGGTCCAGCCGATGTCCCACGGCCATTCGTTTGGATCCAGAGCGAGGGAGTGTGAAAAACACTATTCCCTTTCCAAAATAAATATCAGGAATAGTGATCTGGCACCATTCGCTTGCGCATCAGTATTAAGCAACCAGACCGTCAGAATCAGACCAAATTATACCCTCGGATCAGGAAAAATTTCAGGAACATTTACATGTGCTTGGAATTTCGGATCGTGGCCCACTGACCGTTGAACTGAAACTGGTCCGCCACGTGTGATCTGGGAATCCGATCGAGTCGAAAATGTAATCCCATGTAGATCCATGTGTGGAGAGCTTAAGTCTGACGTTTGGCTCAAGGAGGGCCACCAGAACCTCTCTTTTGAGCTGGAAAAGTGACGAAATACCTATATTAGCAGTAACCCTTAAACAGGAGTCTATTTCGGTGAGTTTTGAGACTATATAAGGACCTTAAACCCTCTCTCATGGCAGCCATACGAATTTGGGTTTTGAGAGAGGGAAAAGAGAGAGGAAGTGAGGGAGAAGTGGGAGAATCTCCCTGCTGTCGTTCCCTGCCACCACACGGGCTGCACATCCTTTCTTGACTCTTTTCCGGCGTTTTCGGCGTCGTTTCTAGGTAAGAAACCCTAACCCTAATCTGTTTTGGGGTTTGACTGTTGTAGGTTGTGAAATAGCTAACCTATTTCGTTCTCTAGGTTGCCAAACTGCCGAATACGGAAGCTTAGCAAACCTATCAACTCCGTTACGATTCTACGACAAAAGGTGCGGACTTTAGGTGTATAGGTTATGGTTTTCAACGCTTTCAATGTCAGATAATGATAGATTCATGATCTGCATGCAATTGCACATGTACAAAGTGCTTTCCGTTTCCGGTTTCGATTAACGTTGTAGAATATGGAATTTCACATACTCTAGGTATACGTAGAAATACCGTATACGTATTTTTTTTGGAAAAATGTTTGACATGTTTATTTAATGTATGATTATATAATATATGGATAAAATACTAGTTTGGCGAAAGGAATCGCCATAATACATGTTCGCTTGTAAATGCTACGTATGTTGAAATTGTGTATTCTAGAAATACCGTATATGTGTAATTTTGGAAATGCAATTGTCATGATTATTTGATGTATGATTATGCTATACATGGATAAAATACTCACTTGGCAAAAGGTTAGCCCTAACACGTATTTGCTAACATACGTCATGTATGTTGTAATAGTGTATTCTAAGTGTTTGTGAAAATGACTGAATGAGTATAGAATTCTCATTCGTGCTTGCCATGACTAGTTGTCATGGATTCATGATTGATGTATTGCCGATACTCCTTTGACGAAAGGATTTACCCTAAGTCACGCCACGGCCAATATACACTATATAGGCTAAAATGTGTGGCCCAAGTGTTTGTGTAAATGGCTGAATGAATATGGAACTTGGATTCCTGCTTGCCATGACTATCCGTTGTGGGTGTACGCGTGTTATGATTGGAGCAACTCCCTAGTGAAAGGATTTGGCCTAATGCCTATGTGATTGACATTTGTCGTGTATGTTGATGTATGTTTGTTTAAGTGTTTCTTGAAATGTCTGAATGAGTAGTAGATAAGGGTGTTGAGATATGATTCTCAACCTCTTTTAACTATGTGTATGATCTCCTTGGATAGTTGTGTGATTAGGAATTGAACATGTACAAACTCATGCTTGTGTTGTGATTCATAACATGCTCAACTGCTTTATGATTTTAACTATGTAATGCATATGTTTAAATTTATATTTACGTTGTATGATCCGTCATGGGTGATGGGGGGAGCGGAGCAACGAGTGCGTGCAACAGCCCTTGCAGCCCTAAACGGATAATACCTGATCTTGATTGTATGAGTTGAATCTTGATCCATTACTGCTTTATCTATCTGCAATTGATTGTGTTTGGGGCTATGATTATGGCCCAGGCAATCGGTAATGGATTGAACTCGTGGCTGAGATTCATTTGCCACGTGGGATGTGTTCGACGAACTCGAGCCGTGCGTTGCCTGTCGGCAGTGGCTAGGCCACACGAAGTTGTTTATGCACTTCATGTCGTGCAGCTCAACGGCGATCGTGCTAGTCGAGCTCGTCAAGTAACCCGATCTGCCTTATGCATGTTCACCCTGTTTGGACGCTACTGCTTGAACCTAGGGTACCAAACTTACCAGTGAAACCCCTTTTAACCATGGTACCTCGATCCGCTAAGACGCATGAGCCAGGCATGGTGGTATGGGACACCGTGGTCGAGCTGTCGGCCTACGCTGGGGCCATGTGCCTCCCCGTAGTGACCATTGCGCAACCAACTCGTGAGCCGAATATGGTGGTATGGGACACTGTATTCGAGCTATCGATACTTACGGCGAGAGCCGAGTACGGTGAGACCTGTGCTCGTGCTGACGGGCGACGAGTCCTCCGTAGTATCTTCGAGTATACTCCAAGGGTCTGTGATTGACGACGAGTCTTTCACAGCAACTAGAGTATGAGTTGGAGCCGAGTACGGTGAGACCTGTACTCGAGCTGACGGCTAGTGATTGAGCCGAGTACGGTGAGACCTGTACTCGAGCTGACGGTCAACAATTGAGCCGCATACGGTGAGATCTGTATCCGTGCTGATGGGTGACGAGCCCTTTGTGATGCCTTCGCTAAGCCTCTCAAACCATAATGTCGTATGAGATTAACTAGGATTAACGACCCTAGAATGGATCATGTTTGGGAATGATACAAGGGAGGTACCTTAGTTTTCCAATACTGCTGTTTGAAATGGACTAATAAAAACTTGGTAATCATGAGCATCATCGCACCGCATGTGCTTTGTAGATGTGGCGCACTGAGGGAGTAAGCATTCGCGAACGTAAGATGATGTCGCTTGAGGGTGGTTTGGCAAGGGCATACAGCATCATGTCATTTCACTCTCGCATTTAATAAGAGTAGTTAAACTTGTTTGATTTGTACTGCTTTATCATTACTGCTTGATTGAATTGATAACATGTTAACCTATGCTTTACTGTTCCACTGAGTTGATCACTCACTCCCACGTTACGGGACGGTGTTGTACACACCAACCAGATTTGTTGAGTTTCAGGTGGTGGCGATGCTTGTGAAGCAGAGCCGGACTACTTCTATGATGATAGGAGGAATTCTCCTATCTGTATCTCTCTGGCAGGTCAATGAAGACCTGATAGTGTATTGACGGGGCTATGGTACTTGGGATAAGAGACATTACACTTCCTCACATTTGGTATATTTTAGAACTGCACTTGTATTTATTTAGCCTGGTAATGTTATCACACTCTGGAGACTCATCATAGGTTATATATATATATATATTTATCTATCTATCACAGTCTTCCACTTGCAAATTTAACTGTCTCTGGAGTATGATATGCTGTTTTGGCTTAATCTCACTCATGTTCAATGCACAAATACAGTCAAATTCAATCATCATTCATTTTGTTGCATAAGTGATGTTCTGGAACTCGGGAGTTGAGTTTATGCTCGACCCCCGATTTTCAGGGCGTTACAAGATGGTATCAAAGCATGATTTTGATTAAACCAGGCCTGGGTTATGGTCACACGACGCACTCTGACGCACTCTGACTTAGGAGGGAGCGACGGGATGTAGAAATAGTCATAGGTATCCCGATTTCGCCAATCGGCGAAGTTCACTAAAGTCGAACGTCGAAATCAAGTCCGTATTCAACCATGGTCGCACGGGTCGACCTTAAAACATTCCTAGGTCATCTATTAAAGATTCTAGATTACCCTAACCATTGAAAATAGATAGAATACGGGATAAATGTGATGAAGATAACTTCTCCGAATCCTCGGAGCTTCTCTGTACTCCTCACAGAGACTTCTCAAATCCACGAGGAAAGAAAGCAGAAAATAGAAATAAATTCAAATTCGAAACTGATTAATGAATGACTAAAAAATGAGTTCACAACCCTTTAAATAAGGATACCAGGTAATGGGAAAGAAATCAGGAACAAACTACAACTAAAACTTCTAGAATTCGCGACTTACTATGGGTCGTGATGTCTACTAGTGGGTAAAGTTTTCGGTCAAAAATAGTAAGTGTCCTAAACGACTTCACCAAACCATTCTCCTAATTATTCTAAGCTCTTTACATGATGAGCGCAACTCCTAAAGCCCAACAGATGAAGAGTAATTAAAGTAAAACTACCATTTTTAGCAAACGAAATTGAAACGGGGGGAAATGACCATCAATCGGGAGGTTTTCTCGCAATTCGGGCTGCACAACCAGCATAGCAGGGTTGGTTGGCTTCATTAGCTCGTTCTACCCCAAATTCATATATTTTACGTCAGATAACTCATTCCGGATTGCAAGTTACGTCCGATTATTCCGAAACTATCCAAAATGGAGCGAATCGGAGTCGGGGGCCTCCCCACTTAAATCCGATGGGACCCAGGGTCAAACCAGGGTGTATTTGGCACCTTGGGACCACAGTGAACACGGCCCCACCGCGGCGGCGCGGTTCCGGCCAAGGTGGACCGCGGTGGAACCGCGGTTCCGGCGGTGGACCGCGGTCAGGTGGGCCCTCTGGTGTGGGGCCGGGGCCTGGGATTGGTCGGCCCGACCTCCCCTACCCCTTGGCACGTGCGATTTTGGCTGGGGGTTGGGATTTTAGGCCTGGAGCCCCCCTCTCTCTCAAACGCCCCTCCAATCTCTCTTTTCCTCCTATTCTTGTTGTTTTCTCTTCAAATCGGCACTCCAATCGTCTCATTTCCCATTTTCGGTCATCACCCACTCCCTCCATCGTTACAAGTAACACCTACCCTCTACCTCTCCGTTTCCCTCATTTGGACTCCAACACGCCCACTTGGAGCTCAAATCGGGCAAGCCTCTAACCCATCCATTTTCTTCATTTCCTTTTTCTTTTTGTCAGTTGGGCCTCTACAACCCCTGATGAGAACCAAATCTATGGAGAACCAAACCTCCAGCCCTACCTCTCTCTCTCCATCACTTTTCATTCGCTTTTCCATGGCTCTATCCGAGCATGTACGGCTATTCTCTTGGATGTCTAATCATCCATATTGTTGCCTCGTAGTTCACATGGGTTACTGTTTAGGGTGCTTATGACTTCATGTTGATGGTGTAGTGTTGGTAGAATATTTTAGATATTTGAGGACGTTTAGGGCCCGTTCGGCCAACTGCATTAGTGAGTCAGGTGGATAGAATGGTATAAGTAATAATAAATGTATGTGTAGGTATGGTCCCTAGATTGGGTGTATCCCATGTTTTCCGATACCATGTTTAGAATGTATGCAATAAAAAAAAAAGTATGTCCGGGTTTTCCTCTTACACTTAGAAATTCCTCATCGTGGGATATGGAAATCCATCTCACACTTTCCAACACATGGCTCATTTTCCAAAGCCTATACCATTAATTTTAATCCCCTCCCACCCTCCTACCAAACATGCCATTTCCAATCCCAAAGTAGAATTAGTAATGCAGTCCCATTTAATACAACTTAAGACCACTGGCCAAATAGTGTTGAAGTGATAAAGTCCCTTGATATACATTAACCTACCGCACTCTGATAGCTTAAGCTTTTGAGTAAATGGTTGTTTGACAAATAGACCCTCGGAGTTTTGGACCTAGAGCAGTGCTCCTAGATTTCGACAGACCTGACCGTAGAGGAAACCCAACAAATTAATAATGTGAACCTTAGGATCCTCTTAGCTGGTATGAGCATATGTGAAATGCTCGGCATAGTTAAATTCAACTATAGGCAACTCAGTTCCAATTAGACAACTTTGACCCTAAGTGACAAAACCCGTCATTGTATTAGAAATGAAGTGAAATCATCTAGTGTAGAGGCATAGACTTTGGATCAATCTAGTGGATTACCGCTACGCATACGTTGAGCCTAGGCTGCTGATTAGACTAAGAAATATAAAGACTAACAATACTAAGATAATTGAGTGATGGACGTAGTTAGTTGGCTTGAATAGGTTGGAACGAGACCCCGTTCCTTTGTTGAATCCTCTCGATACCCATAGGTATCAATGTCATAGTACACATCGTCGATGAAAGGCAGACCAATGTATTTCCCATTTCATGTCAAGGATAGGTTATAAATTACACCTTGATCCGACTTACGGATCAGGACATAGCTCTTGAGCCTTGAGGGTGAAAATAAAATTTTAAGGGGGGTAGAACATTATGAGCCCAAGCTAATTAGGTCACCTAATACACCTCTTTGATCTGGGTGGCGCAGCGGAAACGTGGTGGACCCTACCCCACTGGCCCAGGATCGAATCGGTGCTCAATGAATACGAACATTATAGAAGCCCTAGCAAGTTCTACTATGAGAACCCGTTTTAGGATGATTTAGTAAGATTTGATTCACCCTTTCCTTGGACATAGATAATATCGAGGACTCTCTTAGACTAAGACCTAAAGGGCAACCTTACAATAAACAATTTGAGCCTTTCAATGATGGACATTCCCTACTCTTAGAGAGTGATCGGACTACGGAGTTACTAAAATATACAACTGTGAAACATTCGCGGCTTGACCCAATTCTCAATCCTGGGTGACTACCAGCGGACTCCCTGCTTGACCAAGCAGAAGACCAGGATCTACCAGGACTGGGAATGGATACGATGAGCCTTCTACCCTGGTCAGGTAGATGATCGATGTATCGGAATCGAGCCCACTATTATCGTCTCTCCGTGTTGGTCAAATAATGAAAACAGCTATCTTACTCTAAATTGTGGGAATTATCGTCCAGGCTCCAAATAGGTAAAGAAATAAATTGTAGCAAACCATCAGGGTATGAGCAATGGATAAACAATTAAGTTTTAAGGGGGGTAGACTAAAATGAACCAGCTGGTATATACCCTACCACGCGTAGAAACTCGAAATCAATAAGTCTTAGGCAAATGAAATAATAGAAATTTTCCCTTATTACCCTTCGCCAATTTCGGGGACGAAATTTTGTTTTAAGGGGGGTAGATTGTAACATCCCGGATTTTTGCCAAACTGGGATTAGATGTCCTTAGGCAATGGGTTGCTCCTAACACCTTATTATTCGTCAGAATTGAACCCACAGTCTAAAATCGCTTCAGAACCCATTTCCTTCACAAATCCCACCCTTCACTACCTGTGCTTTCAATTTTTCAAAGCACTTTCGCTTTAGACACTAACTTAAACTAGCTAAGTAGTAAAACTTGGATCACTTTATATACAAACTACAAAGGCCTAAGTACTACCTCAACTAGAAAACAATTAGGATTAAATCCTTTAGAAATTTAACAAAGTTAACTAAGTGCAAAACTCGATTAGCCATGAAATCCGTTGGGATCGCTTTAAATACGATCTGCAAGACCCAAAACTTGCAAAATCAGTGACTCTAGGTTACCCTAAAGTTTAGAACCAAACTCATTTCCCGGCTGCTCTCGGGAATGAAATGAAACTTCGTATTAGGTCTAGGCCGCACCTCGGAAGTCCGATTAACACGAAGTTAAGGAACTAGGACCGCCTCACTGGGCTTGACAATCAACTCGAAAATCAGGTCCAGCCGATGTCCCACGGCCATTCGTTTGGATCCGGAGCGAGGGAGTGTGAAAAACACTATTCCCTTTCCAAAATAAATATCAGGAATAGTGATCTGGCACCATTCGCTTGCGCATCAGTATTAAGCAACCAGACCATCAGAATCAGACCAAATTACACCCTCGGATCAGGAAAAATTTCAGGAACATTTACAGGTGCTTGGAATTTCGGATCGTGGCCCACTGACCGTTGAACTGAAACTGGTCCGCCACGTGTGATCTGGGAATCCGATCGAGTCGAAAATGTAATCCCACGTAGATCCATGTGTGGAGAGCTTAAGTCTGACGTTTGGCTCAAGGAGGGCCACCAGAACCTCTCTTTTGAGCTGGAAAAGTGACGAAATACCTATATTAGCAGTAACCCTTAAACAAGAGTCTATTTCGGTGAGTTTTGAGACTATATAAGGACCTTAAACCCTCTCTCATGACAGCCATACGAATTTGGGTTTTGAGAGAGGGAAAAGAGAGGAAGTGAGGGAGAAGTGGGAGAATCTCCCTGCCGTCGTTCCCTGCCACCACACGAGCTGCACCATCCCTTTCTTGACGCTTTTCCGGCATTTCCGGCGTCGTTTCTAGGTAAGAAACCCTAACCCTAATCTGTTTGGGGTTTTGACTGTTGTAGGTTGTGAAATAGCTAACCTATTTCGTTCTCTAGGTTGCCAAACTGCCGAATACGGAAGCTTAGCAAACCTATCAACTCCGTTACGATTCTACGACAAAAGGTGCGGACTTTAGGTGTATAGGTTATGGTTTTCAACGCTTTCAATGTCAGATAATGATAGATTCATGATCTGCATGCAATTGCACATGTACAAAGTGCTTTCCGTTTCCGGTTTCGATTAACGTTGTAGAATATGGAATTTCACATACTCTAGGTATACGTAGAAATACCGTATACGTATTTTTTTTGAAAAAATGTTTGACATGTTTATTTAATGTATGATTATATAATATATGGATAAAATACTAGTTTGGCGAAAGGAATCGCCATAATACATGTTCGCTTGTAAATGCTACGTATGTTGAAATTGTGTATTCTAGAAATACCGTATATGTGTAATTTTTGGAAATGCAATTGTCATGATTATTTGATGTATGATTATGCTATACATGGATAAAATACTCACTTGGCAAAAAGGTTAGCCCTAACACGTATTTTACTAACATACGTCATGTATGTTGTAATAGTGTATTCTAAGTGTTTGTGAAAATGACTGAATGAGTATAGAATTCTCATTCGTGCTTGCCATGACTAGTTGTCATGGATTCATGATTGATGTATTGCCGATACTCCTTTGACGAAAGGATTTGCCCTAAGTCACGCCACGGCCAATATACACTATATAGGCTAAAATGTGTGGCCCAAGTGTTTGTGTAAATGGCTGAATGAATATGGAACTTGGATTCCTGCTTGCCATGACTATCCATCGTGGGTGTACGCGTGTTATGATTGGAGCAACTCCCTAGTGAAAGGATTTGGCCTAATGCCTATGTGATCGACATTTGTCATGTATGTTGATGTATGTTTGTTTAAGTGTTTCTTGAAATGTCTGAATGAGTAGTAGATAAGGGTGTTGAGATATGATTCTCAACCTCTTTTAACTATGTGTATGATCTCCTTGGATAGTTGTGTGATTAGGAATTGAACATGTACAAACTCATGCTTGTGTTGTGATTCATAACATGCTCAACTGCTTTATGATTTTAACTATGTAATGCATATGTTTAAATTTATATTTACGTTGTATGATCCGTCATGGGTGATGGGGGAGCGGAGCAACGAGTGCGTGCAACAGCCCTGGCAGCCCTAAACGGATAATACCTGATCTTGATTGTATGAGTTGAATCTTGATCCATTACTACTTTATCTATCTGCAATTGATTGTGTTTGGGGCTATGATTATGGCCCAGGCAATCGGTAATGGGATTGAACTCGTGGCTGAGATTCATTTGCCACGTGGGATGTGTTCGACGAACTCGAGTCGTGCGTTGCCTGTCGGCAGTGGCTAGGCCACACGAAGTTGTTATGCACTTCATGTCGTGCAGCTCAACGGGCGATCGTGCTAGTCGAGCTCGTCAAGTAACCCGATCTGCCTTATGCATGTTCACCCTGTTTGGACGCTACTGCTTGAACCTAGGGTACCAAACTTACCAGTGAAATCCCTTTTAACCATGGTACCTCGATCCGCTAAGACGCATGAGCCGGGCATGGTGGTATGGGACACCGTGGTCGAGCTGTCGGCCTACGCTGGGGCCATGTGCCTCCCCGTAGTGACCATTGCGCAACCAACTCGTGAGCCGAATATGGTGGTATGGGACACTGTATTTGAGCTGTCGATACTTACGGCGAGAGCCGAGTACGGTGAGACCTGTGCTCGTGCTGACGGGCGACGAGTCCTCCGTAGTATCTTCGAGTATACTCCAAGGGTCTGTGATTGGCGACGAGTCTTTCACAGCAACTAGAGTATGAGTGGAGACGAGTACGGTGAGACCTGTACTCGAGCTGACGGCTAGTGATTGAGCAGAGTACGGTGAGACCTGTACTCGAGCTGACGGTCAGCAATTGACCCGCATACGGTGAGATCTGTATCCGTGCTGACGGGTGACGAGCCCTTTGTGATGCCTTCGCTAAGCCTCTCAAACCATAATGTCGTATGAGATTAACTAGGATTGACGACCCTAGAATGGATCATGTTTGGGAATGATACAAGGGAGGTACCTTAGTTTCCCAATACTGCTGTTTGAAATGGACTAATAAAAACTTGGTAATCATGAGCATCATCGCACCGCATGTGCTTTGTAGATGTGGCGCACTGAGGGAGTAAGCATTCGCTAACGTAAGATGATGTCGCTTGAGGGTGGTTTGGCAAGAGCATACAGCATCATGTCATTTCACTCTTGCATTTAATAAGAGTAGTTAAACTTGTTTGATTTGTACTGCTTTATCATTACTGCTTGATTGAATTGATAACATGTTAACCTATGCTTTACTGTTCCACTGAGTTGATCACTCACTCCCACGTTACGGGACGGTGTTGTACACACCAACCAGATTTGTTGAGTTTCAGGTAGTGGCGATGCTTGTGAAGCAGAGCCGGACTACTTCTATGATGATAGAAGGAATTCTCCTATCTGTATCTCTCTGGCAGGTCAATGAAGACCTTATAGTGTATTGACGGGGCTATGATACTTGGGATAAGAGACATTACACTTCCTCACATTTGGTATATTTTAGAACTGCACTTGTATTTATTTAGCCTGGTAATGTTATCACACTCTGGAGACTCATCATAGGTTATATATATATATATATATATATATATATATATATATATATATATATATATATATATATTTTATCTATCTATCACAGTCTTCCGCTTGCAAATTTAACTGTCTCTGGAGTATGATATGCTGTTTTGGCTTAATCTCACTCATGTTCAATGCACAAATACAGTCAACATTCAATCATCATTCATTTTGTTGCATAAGTGATGTTCTGGAACTCGGGAGTTGAGTTTATGCTCGACCCCCGATTTTCAGGGCGTTACATGGATGTTGGCTTCGACCGTCAAATCTTTCGACTTTCGGCTCTTTCCCATCGATGCGTCGATATGTCGTAAGACTCTCAGACTCAATTCCTAGCGACGCTACACTCTCTCGCTCCCCGATCCTAACTCGTTAGAAGTCTTACCTTTTATCTACGATTGGCCAGTTCAGGGTCAAGGATGGTTCCTATCATTCTAAGTCTCTGTTGCATTTACTTTCAAGTCAGCGGATGCGTTAGTGAGTTCATGACCCATAGCCCAATTAATTCCAAACCATTGCTCCGATACCAACTTGTAATGCCCTGGAAATTGGGGGTCGTGCATACGCTCGGCTCCCAAGTTCCCGGGTATCACTTATAACCGATTTTACAAATTTGCATTTAATTAGACTTAAATGCGGAGCATGGAATTACTTGGAACATGAAGCATGATATTTTATTTAAACTAATCTGATTTAAATGATTTTAAACTTGCATGTATACGAATCAGATGTAGATACGGTACGTATTACGAGATCGTTCCCATGAGGACTGGTTGTCATAATTCGAATTTTATGATTCCTCTTAACTAATCCAACAAATATTTTAGCAAATGATTAAGTAAACTAACAAAAATCAATGAAAAAGCAGCTGAGAACAAGAAGGAAAATTCAATCAAGGAGAACACTAGGACTTTTGAATCCACCCCTAATTATCCTAACCCTTGTTTTACTTGTTGATTCACCCTAATTCAGATTGATATAAATTTAATATATAAAGCACACTTTGTGTCCTTATTTAGGCACACAGGAGGTATAATTCTCTTGGAGCATAAGGATCACATCTTTCCATCCATGGTCAGGCATGAATATATGTAAATTACTATTTCTTTCTCTGTAAGAAAATCTATTCATGGTCAGACACAAGCACACCTAGAATAAGATTCCAAACAACATCCACATCTATACTTTGGTTAAGCTCATAGATTAGAGAAGTATGGAGTTTTCAATTAAGAATAATAGAGAAAGGAATAAATTAATTAAATCCAGATGAAATCAACAAACAAGAATCATTCAAATTAGGGGCTTCATCTCAGCCCTAGCTTAAGAAATTAAAAATCCATGGGATGGAACAAAGATTCAAAGGGAAAGAATATAATTGATAAAAAAACACATCTCTCAGATTGAATTACTCTCTGATCAGATCCTCTACGTACACAAGCCCGAGATGATCCTCTCACGTCTTCTCTCTCCTTTCACGTCCACCAAAACTTCCATCCCCTCTCACGTTCTCTCTCTTTCTTTTTTATAGGCAGCCGAGAGTCGGTCGACTGGAAGTGCGTAAGGGAGAGATTCTCCACAGTAGTAGGCGGTGAAGAACCTACGCAGGAGACAGCTAAGTTGGTGTGGGACTTTCTTTACGCAGCAAAACACAACCGGTCTGCATTTGGAATGGAATTTTCAGCTACAGGGGCTCCCAGTGCAAGATCTGAGCCATTCAGCCTTCATAACTCTGGTCGGTTGGCCTAGAGTAGGATTTTGAACTTCCAGGATCGTCGGACTGATCCTGACCACGTCTGCAAAACAGCCCGGATCTTCTGGGTCTTCGGATGCACTATAACAGAGCGTACGTAACAGAGAATGTTGATTGTTTGGTGGGACCCATTATGGAAGTTTTTTGAGAAATCCACTCCGACCATCTGATTCGTCACGAGATTTTAGGTTGGGAAGGGACGATTTTTTATCAGATTCTGCGTGACCCATGGAAGAAATCAGCTGCAGAAGTTGTCGGGCAGTCGGTTTGTGACCATTGAAATCAGCACGTGTGCTTGCATGAGTGCACAAGGTCATCATGGATTTAACCATATCGAGCCCCTTTGTATGATGGATGGCTCGGATCGTTTGCATGGGCCATGATGAAGGTCCACTAATGATCAAACGACGCCCCTGTTTCACGTTTTCGTGAAGTTGGAAACGAAAGTTTCCATTTTTGAATGGGAGTCGGTGGGGTCCACATACTTGGTATCTTAGATATCCACTATGTCCATTAGCTTTGTGAAGCTGAGTTAGGAGATCATTCCAAATTTGAAGCGGATCCGAGCTTTTTGTGGGCCACCACATGGATCAACGTCTGGCAAACGATCCAACCCTGACAATCTTATCTATATGGATGGTTGCAAGGTAATAGGAGGTTTTGGTCAGAATTTTTCTCTGGATGCAATGGTCGGTCCAGATCAATGTTTCTGATGAAGGTCCACTATCAAAACCTAGTAGTAAGCACGTCTGTCACTGGACGTGTTGCGCCAGAAGGTAACTGTTTCGATGCTTTCTTCAAAAAATAGGTGGGGCCCACTTCTGATGATATTCTCGGGGATCTACTCCACTCACCGTCTTTGTCCTACTATGTTATGATACGGGGTAAAAGATGAGGAAGTTTCATAAGTCAGGTGGGTCGCACCATCTAAATAAATGGAAATTGGCAATGACCCTTAAATCTATTTGTTGAATAGTGGCATGCATGGTTCTAGCTCTATTTACGGATTTGCCATCAATTCTTCGATTATCTTCCGACGTCTGTTATATCAGAGTGCACTGTCCAAATTCCCTGAAATTTGGCGGGTATCTCCCGTTTTTCATGCTCTTTCCATCGGTTCAGTTTAGGTCCCGATCTTCCAAGGATGTCCAAGATGCTTTCTTAATGGTTACTGTCTGATCTTGCCCATCGGGTCACTTATACACTGATTTAAGGGCTGAATTTTGACGTGATGGTTAATTTAGGATCCTCAGGCCAGATATAAAGTTTCGAGACGAACAGATGGTGGAAAACCTATGAACTTGCATTCTGGACAACTTTTGGACCTCTTTAACCTGAATGGCTTGATTTTCTTAGATCCCTGGCGTGTAAATTCTTCAGTCTTGATCCCGTGGAGTCCCGTCCATTGCCTTGGTTACTTCAGAGCATCAAATCCACGCTTTTAGTACCCTTTTTTTAGTGCTTGCTCGTAAATACACCTTGCATCACAAATACGATTAAAATAGGGTATTAAACAGTATCATGTTCGTAAAAGCAAGTAATAACTGAGGTCTAATATGCAATATTCGACCCTCAACAAAGCACAATCACAACTAGTCTACTGAAATGAAAGAGATCAATATATACAGGTCCAAAAGAATAAAAATGGGTCGCCCAAGGCGTTGCCCAATAAAATCACAAAAAGAATCATATGTCCAAAAGAATGGTACGTTAAGCCCACTACTCAGCGATCCAGAATCCGGTCTCCTAAGCCGAAGGAGAACCGTTCATCAGCTCGAAGTACGACAACTTGTCTTCCTCATCAAGACTCATGCCGTCAGGCTCCTCGTACTCTGCGTCACCTGCATCTACGGGAGAGTCTGGTTGGTGTTTTAAAACACCATCCCAGAGTGGGAGTGAGTGATCAACTCAGTGGGTGCTATTAGTCTTAAGTTGTAATAAGCATCAATTATATTATGAACTTAATGAAAGACAATCATTCATAAACACTTGACTAATCTTATTAATGCATATGCATGATAGATGATATGATGCATGCCCTAACCACAACACTCCCTCAAGTGACTCCGTCTAACAATCGCGCATGAACAATACTCCCTCATTGCGACCTTGACTGCCGAGTCGCCAACCGAGCTAGTGCGATGTGATGATAATGTTAGACGTGTTCTTAATTAATTTCATTCTTCCAGTAGGTTGGAAAAACTGATGCACCCCAAGATCAATGCTGTGAACTGGTTGCGAGGCCAAGGCCCCCAACGTATGAGGCTAAGACCTCGCGATCCTTGATCCCGTCGGGTTCCCCATCCTCGACTTCAAGCACATGGGGAGTGCTGAGAAAAGGGATCGCTTGCAGTCACTACGGGGAGGCTCGTCACCCCAGCGTAAGCCGACAGCTCGAACACAGTGTCCCATTCTACCATGCCCGGCTCACGAGTTGGTGGATTTGTTTGAATTTGGTTATCGATGGGCTACAGCGGTTGAAGGGTGTTCCAGGTTCCATATAGGTCTTGAAAAATATGGTTAACAAACACGAATGGTCAGTACGTGATCTAGCCCTTGCGAGTCTAGGCGTGTACGAGACGGATGACATCGGGTACATACGACCCATGTAATCTGACTACTGTCGCCCATCCATACTCCCCCAAATCCGTCGGCTAGCCTCAAGGTAGTCGTACCAATGGGCTACCTTTTCTCAACTCAGTTTCCTGACCATCCTAGGGATTCGAGGGTAATCCATAACATGCCAACAATCAGGATTATCGACAAGCATAAGTAATAGCATGCATACATATTTTCTAACATAAAATCCAAATCTTTCTACAAGTAAATGCTAACAGGGTTATGAATAAAGGTGCAAGTGTTGTGTGGGTTAGTGAGGAAGCTAAGCATTTCATATATCTCCTAGTACCAAAATATACACAAGGGTTATTGCATCAAACATGTCATGGGGAAAACATCATACATGAATCGAGCAAGGAATGTACAAGCAATCATCATTAGCATAACAAGCATTCCGTCATTATTCCACGTTGCTTTGGGGAATTTAAAGTGTAGGGTCTTGTTTAGGTTTCGCCAGATTGTTCAAATACATCACCCAACAAGCAAAATCATTACTTTCATATTAAAATTGGTGCTAGGCCACCTAAGAACAATAGTCTGCACCTATGGATCGTTGAGATCTCAGAAACGACCTAGGAATGGGGATTTTTAGGGTCGATCAGCTGGAATCCCTAAAGCAAACACTCGCATGTTAGAACTCCATGCAAATCTCTTCTCAACACAAGGTTTCAAGAAAAAGGGTTGGGGGATTTACCTATATGATCAACGGAAGCGATTCTTGCAGTTGTGGTGGAGGTTTTCTTGGAGAAGAGGTAGGGAGTTGCAAGATTTGATTTCCTTGGGCCCCACCTCGATTTAAGGTCCACCCTCTCTCTTCTTCACTCTCTTTCTATCCTTGCCCTCTCTTTACTCCCTTGGTGGTACTAGTAATGGTGGGAGTTATGAAATAAGGAGCTAGGGTTTTATTTCCTAGACTTGGGCCCTTTGGCCTTAAGTTTCCTCAAATGCCCACAATGGCCTTCTAGAACTCACTATTGGTTTTGGGGTGGCCCTAACACCCCCTTGGACACCAAATTTGGTGTGTAGTTGTCTCATGGCCCGATGAGGGGCCATGCCAAATTTGGGGACAAATGGATGCAGGGTTTTGTCCCACGGCTCCGATCTAGATGGCCTGCGAGGTCCATTCTGGTTGTTGGGGCAGTTCTGGTGGCACTCTGGCCCTGAAACTTATAGGATAGGTGCTTTATGGCCCGATGAAGGGTCATACAAAATTTGAAAACGATCGGATATGGGGTTTGATCGTATAGGTCCAATTTGTAATCAACGGTCACCGTTCCACGATCGGGTCCCAGGTTTTGTGGACGGGAGTAGAAAAGTACATTAGATCTTCACCGTAAATGTAAAAAATATTCGATGGCTGGAAAGCCTGGAATCTCAGTTTTATTTACAAGTGCCAGATTTCAATTTTGGCCTTGGGTGAGTTGCGTTTGGCAAGTGCCGCCGGGATGGAGTGGATACTTAATTTCTGGGGTGTACTGAGTCCGTGGTTCGCGATGGACCACAAGCCCAGTGAGTTCTGCGGTTCCCCAAATTTTTAGATTTTTCTGATTATCCTTGGTCGCTGTATGGCCCACATGGGCTATTGCTAAGTGTAAATGGGCCATCTGGCTTGATGGCCCGCACTTGGTCCGATCATGACCGGACTGGTCTACTCTATTGGTTAATCCTAGGTTAATTAATTGGTGATACCCCACACACAAGCGGTTTAAGCGAATGGTCCTACGGCAAATCCTACGTGGACGCCTCAGGACACAGTTTTAGTTGGACAGGACGTTACAATATATATATATATATATGTATATATAAAATATAATATAATATAATTCATTTAGAGAGAGGGTTATGGGCCCATCATAGTCGGACCCACCGTTGATGGATATTTTCCATCCAAGCCGTCCATCCTCTTAGCTGTGCCTGGCCGTCCATCTGCTAGACGGCCAGTGGCCTCACCCTGATGGATGTGCTACATCCAGACGTTCATCCATTTAGCTACCGTCTATCCCTTTTATGTGATGGGCCACGTATGTGGACCCCATTGATTATGCGAACCGTCCATCCTTTTGGCCATCTCACCTCAAGGCTTGAGACTAAAAATGAAGAAGATCTGATGGTCAGGTGGACCACACTACAGAAATCAGTGGAGAATGAACGTCCACCATTGAAATCCTTTAAGGATCCCAAAAGTTTTGGATAAAATGATATTGGTTTTTCCTCTTTAGCCAGGTCTTGTGACCTTATGAACAGATTGGGTGGAAAATAAATCTTATGGTGGCTCTGTGTGGTTTAAACAGTGGAAAACATTACCTCCACTGCCATTTGTGGTATGGTCCAGGTGATCCTTGGAATATGATTCATTTGTGATGATGTTCTAAACTAATCTCTAGCTATAAATGAATGGCTGGTTTGGGCCCATTCAACTAAGCCCATTTGACTCGACCCATTTGACTTGACCTATTGATTCGGCCCATTGATTCGGCCCATTTGATTCGACCCGTTGATCGACTCGATGTTATATACATTGGCCCATGAGTGAGGCCCAATGTAACGCCCCGAACTTTTCGATGCTCGGGCATCGAAAGTCCTCGAGCGTTGCCATAAGATTCAACGTGACACATACATGTGTATGATACCAATCCAACTATTCTAGCCTTACATCCTTTCCCTGACGCTAGCTTAACCGTTGAGGGTGATCTTCATTCAGAAATCAAGCCATCTGACCGTTGAATTTTAAGACAAGCCCATCCATCACGTGATTTAACATAAGTAATTTCCCTTAGATGATGTGATGAATAATTACTTATCCATAATGATTTAGATATACGTTCTTTTGTAAGAACTGCTTAGAAACATGTCTATAACCATGTGAAGCCATTAGATTTCCCAAAACTTATAGATCGACAGTAATTACGAAATTGCCACTAACCTAGACCCCTGAACACTAGATCACATGGTTCTCACGGTCCGTTTCATGTGAAATTTTATATCATGCCTAATTATCACAAATTAACCGTAAATCTCGAATTTCAGCCCTTAGATCATAGTAAATCAGCTACTTGACATCTACATCCGTTCGTACACTTATCAGATCAAGATTCTGATCCGTCCATCTTGTTCACACCATATGAATATACTTAACCCACCATGAAAATCAGAATCTGAGAAACGTTCACGTGTAAGAAAGTCATTCAAATCTAACGTTATATAAACCCTACCCATAATCACTCCAGAAACACATTTTATGTCCATCCGTTTACGAAACCACCCGTACATCAACCCACATACATGGCCAGAGTGCATACTATCAAGTCCTCTTATTATTAACAAGTAATCTGACCACCCATCATGTTTGGATCCGCCAAACGGGCCATGTAAACATCATGACAAACTGATCATCATGAAAATCTTAGGGTTTAGGTCCCAACTGTCGGGTAACTTGTCGATCAGAGGAGTATAAATGTTATTTTAGAATTTTAAAATATATTAGTCATTAAAGGAGAATCTTAGTCATCCTTATGAGATCATAGCTCAAATTTGGGCGACGGAAAGAGCGTGAAGGATAAAGACCAGCTGTCAAATTTTATCACATTTGGACGGTAGACTCATGAGTTACGGATGGCAGAAGTTTTGAAAAAAAAAAGGGTAGAATTGTAAATATGGTAACATGCATGGCACTGTTGACTACCAGAGTTACAATTGAAATTTTTTTAACGGTGAGAATTATTGTTTCTTGGCAAGATCGTGCGGCCCACCTGAAGTTCAGATCTACTTCAAATTTTGGACCATGGGTTTACATGACGTGCCAAAGACGGTGAACGGAGCGGATTTTTTTAATAAACATCACTATGAGCCCCACCTGATTTTTCTCCAACCGTAAATGCAAATCTAGATTTTACGTGAATCACCTAAATGAATTCCTTGGTTCGACCAGAGAACGTTCCCACGTTGATTATAGGGTGGCCCACAAGAGTTGCAGATCGACCCCTATAACACGCCCAAACACACCTTAGGATCATTAGAATCCTTTTAACCATTAATGTTTAATTTCAAGGTGATCCAACCATCAAACTAACTACAATATACTATTAGAGCTAAAAACGAGTGAAATTTTGGTGTATGGCCCACACAGACCTTGGATTTGTCCCACCTTTGGTAAAGGGCTATGGCAGGACTCACCAAATAGTGTGGACGGTGTGGATTTCTCCCAAACAGCATAGTGGACCCCACATGTGGTGCAAGTGCACCTAGTACACCTGTGCTCGCCGAGCACCAGGCGTGCCAACTCGGTCAGCAGCGGCTGACCCGCATTTTGCTTAAAAAGAAGAGACACCTCTCTGTCTCTCTCTTCGGCCTTCACCAACAGATGGACGACCGTCCGTTTCCTTTGATCGGTGGCCCACCTTCTCGGTTCATCTGGACAATCCAAACCTTCCATCTGTCAGGGGACACACGTGCAATCAAAACCTATGAGTTTCATGAGATTCGGCACATGTACATGGACACAATTCTAGGTGCAAAACAACCCAAAAACATAAACTTTTCCAAAAACGGAAACTGCCACGCTGGCAATCCGCGTGAGCTTTGTTCTCCTCCAATCGCTGCTCCACGTGGCATAATCTCGACCAACCAAAGACCCTTCACACGGATTCTGGTTTTCAGAGAAAACCAGCAACCTAAACAACCGTCGTTTTGAGAAAACCGGCTGTATTTGAAGCCGTTGCAAAATCCCTGCATCCTAGCCTTTTATTCTCCATCCAACGGTTGAGAGACTTAGAGATGTGGTATAAGGAAGAAAGGGCTGCGAATGTAGGATGGGTTTTCTCATCTTCTTTTGAAAAACCTAGAAAATCGGCCGAAACCTACTCTACTTGAACCCACTGCCTAAACTTCTTAGAAGCTTCGAAAAACCACCTCCCTAAGCTCCCATGGACCTGTCCTGACCTTCTAAAAGAAACGTTCTGAAGAAATGGAGCTCCATCTCGAATCTGCCATTGTTGCCTGTCTTCTCCCTCGTCGTCACTCGCTGCCACACTTTAATCCGCACCACCAGATTTCGAATCTGTCTTGGTCCAGGGGATTGCGGGATGTTGTACAGGAGAGTGAGGGAGAGAAAGAAAATAGAAAAGAAGAAAGAAAATGAAAGAAAGGAGAAAGAAGAAGATGGAATGGTGCGGCTACTGCACCACGCCAGACGACCCGACTCGCTGCCGAGACCGCTGAGATGGGCTCGGGTTTGGTCCTACTGGTGTTGTCCAGAGGGAGAGAAGAGAAAGGAGTAGAAAGGAAGAAGAAGGAGATGGAGCGGTGCAGTTGCAGCCCGCTGTCGCTGCACCGCACCCGAACTCAGGCCAAGTTCGGGCCGGGTCTGTCAACTGTTGCTGGGCATCTCCAGTAGTAAGGAATGAGAGGGAATGGGTTGAGGAAGTGAGAAAAAAGAAGAAGAAGAAGAAAGAAATGGAGGGAGAAGAGAGAAATCGAGGAAGAAGAGTGTGAGTGAGTGTGTGGGACCCATCTCGAGTCAACTCGACTCGGCTGGGGCTCGCTGGGTCATGCTGCGCGAGCTAGGCAGGTCTGGTTTAGTCCAGTAACCTGGCTGGCATGTGGTTTTGAGTAAAAGAAAAAGGAAAAGAAAGAGGGAAGAAGAAATGAGATGGGGCTGAGTTAGGGGCTGACTCGTTGGCGAGTCAACTGGGTCGAGTCTGGCCAGAGTAGGCCTGTTTCAGTTGGGTTGTGCTGGTTTACTCCAGCAACCTCACTGGACGTGTGGGCTTGTGTTGGGGTAGAAGTAGAAAAGAGAAGAGGATGAAGGGAAGGAGGAAAAGAAAGGAAGAAAGAAGGGTGGTTGGTTGGATCGAGTCAACTCACTGAGTCGGGTTGACCCGAATCCCATATTATTCGGGGACTGTACTCATTTAGCAAATTGACAATATTGGGGCTCCCAGTCCCGATCCCAGTGCTAGGCATCGTCATCAGGTAACCTTTCCAACTCAACTGAGTCGACTCGATGAGTCAATGTTTCCTTTCTAGACTAGACCTACCTCATTGTATTAATATCACTGTTGCAGTCTTATTATTAGGATTGCTAATATTATATATGATTAGCCATTGACAGGTAGCTTGTGCTAGAACTAGTTATAATAAAAGAAACTAAAATGAGTGAATAGTGTAATTTACTTGCCATTTTTAAATACTATCATAATATTAACTATCATCATGATTATTACTATTAACATGTTAGGATAATATTAGTTGTTATAAATAAAACTACCATTAGCAATATTGGCATGGTGTCCATCACTTGAAAATATTATGTTTAATAATAGGTTATAATATTTTATTACAATTTTAATACTAATTATTACTAGGGTCACAAATAATAGTTGTATCATTAAAGTTAAATTGTAACTAACCATATTACTATTACATTGTATTTAAGTTACATAAACATCACAAGTTCTACTCCTAGAATTAAACCCTAGGATGTAAACCCTGAATTCTACACTAAAACCCTAAAGGGTAACCTTAGGCGATGATCTAAAAACCTAAGTAGTGCGTGGAACTTGGGTCTAATGGTAAAGTTCATGAATTTTGTTAGGCTTCAATTCTAAAGGCGCAAACACTTTGCGGCACTAGTAGGCGATTCAAAGTGTAAGGTGATGATTCTTCCCCTTGAGCTTTCCATCTTCTCATTAGCTTAAGTTATAGTTTTATTTAAAATCATAATTGATCTCTCTTTATAATCACGTGTGTTAGCTGGTGGAAATTAAATTGTTGTCTTATATGCTTTATGATTATCTTGTATAATTGTTCATGCTTGTGGATTATTTGTGGATTGCTTACGGAACTTAAACTGATACATTAGTGGGAAATTCCCACATATGAATGTACACCCATACTTGGGATGTAACTTGACTCTTAGTGATCATAATGGACCTTCGACTCGATGGTTTTTGAGTGGTGGTCTAGATGGATCACTGATGTGGGCCTACCATCCAGGGTTGTAGTGTCCAATGGTTTTCAAGGATGGTCTTTTATCGCATGGTTTTGATACTCGTCCTATGTGGCCTACTTTGATATCGCCCTATGTGGCTTGTTCTAGTATTTTCCTTATATGGGTTGAATGTTTTGTACTGTACAACCATGCGATGGTAAGCCCCACATACTGTAATATGATTGGCCACTAGTCGATGGGTTTCTATTAAACATCCTAAGGTGGTAGCCTCATGAGCCAGGGATGGTGGAATGTGACACTATGCCTGAGCTGTCGGCCTATGCTGGGCTCTGAGCTCCCCGTAGTGACCTTTGAGCTTATTAAACCTGCTGAGTGTAATTGGATTAATAATGGGCTGGCTAATCATGCATACATCGTACAGACCAGCATCTATTGCTATCGTACGTGGGCTACGTATTATTTCCGACTGGTTGATATTTCCCAGGTTCGATGATTCCGACTGGTTGATGTTTCCCAGGTACGATGATTGCATGGGCGGCGGCCCTGTCCGCACGGATGAGCATCCCCGGGGCGTGAACGCATTCCATACATCCATGCACATAATAAGATTTGCATCATGTATTGTTTTGTATGCTTTGTTTTATAACTATGCTTACCTAATGCGGCGGTGTGTAATCTTGAGGGGAGTTCACACTGAGTTGGCCACTCATCCATCGAATATATAACCGTACAGGTAGCACAGATGTCTTAAGTGACTTTCAGGTTCAAGCTGATGAGGGGCCGGGTACATGTGCCAGGATTACATGACTACATCTACCTCGAGGAGTTGCGCAGTCTGGCTGCTTATGTTTATATTCTTATGTTATTTTTCTTGTACTAGATCATGTGGATTCTTGTATTTGTTATGTTCGAGACATTAGTTTGTATAAGTCATTATGGGCAACCACTTGTATATTCTAAATGAAATGAAAATTTTCCTTTTTGTTGATTTGTCCATTCTACGCTCATCTGCTTACTCTGATAGTTGAAAAAAAAATACACTCGAATTTGACCATCCTTTAATGTTAACAATCGGGTTTTTGGGAAACGGGTCGTGTACTCGGGTCCCGAAAACACGGGGCGTTACAGTTGGTATCAGAGCATAGTTCGGACAAACTTGGCCTTGGGAAATGATCTTATACAAGCTTTAAAATGTCTCAAGTTAGAATATTTGAAAGTAGAAGTTTGAACTTAGGAAAATTTCCCCTTAGACTTAGAAGAGTTTTGAGAATGTAGAAACCAAAACTTAGGTCCCTTTAGATGTTATTAGTACCCATTTGAACATATGTGAACTTTCCCTGTAGAGAAGTTGAGTATATAGGAACTCAAAATCTTAGGCCCTTTTGAACATCTTAGTTTAGTCATTTGAACTTGGGTGAGATCCCGTGGAACAAGAGAAATTGAGAATATAGAGACCAAAAAACTTAGGTTCCCATAGAAGTGACTTGGATGGCAATCCAAACTTATATGAGATTCCATCTGAGCAAAGGACACTTTGAGAATGTAGAAGCATGAACCTAGGTTCCCCCGAAAATTTGTTAGGAAGGTTATTCAAATTAATGTGGAATTCCCTTATAAGTGGGAGGACATGAGAATATAAAAATTCAAAGGTTAGACTCCCTAAAAGATCGTTTGGACAACTACAGAACTTAGCAATGATTCTAGTTTCCCTTGAAGATTTCAGTTTTAGTCATTTGAACCTAGAACTAAAACTTGGTTCCCTTGTGAACTACCAAGATTGTTGTTTGAACTTGGAAATAAAATATGTACCAAGCACCCATCATGATGTACTCAAGACTACATAAGGACATTCTTTATACTTGACTTTCAAAAGAACAATTTCTAAAAATCAAAGATCTGACTCTCATAAGATTCTACCAGTTAGAAATGATATTGTTACAATATTCAGTACATGAAATAAACTTAGACCTGTAGGAAATTCTTTACTCACCATAATGTACGTTAGATTGATCGAAAATGCTCTTTAAACTTAAGGAGCAATACTAGGAATTATAATTTAAATTCCTAATACATCCTTTTATTTAGAAATAATAGTTCCCAAAATTCCACAATGTAAAATTAATTGAAGGTGAAGCTATAGAATTTAAAAAAAAAAAAATTTCGACCCTAAGTTGAGCTTATGAGGACTAGATTTGAGAGCCTTGATAAACTTAGCAAATTTTAGACTCAACTTTCACGTAGGATCTATAATCCTAAAATTTTCATATAGCGCTTAGCTAATCAGAGTGCGCATTGGAAGCATAATAGGCCACATGGTCTTATCTATTACGGAAATAAACGATCACATGATATTCCTCAGGGGTCAAGAATAATTGAGGTCACGAGTTGATGGAACCACACTTAAACGAATTTTATATGGTTTGACTCGAATTCTAAGTCCTAGCAAATCTCAATGACTCCAATGCTCTGATCAAGTAAAGGATCGAGACTTAACGGGATTATGAATGGATACCAAAATCCTCTGTCCTGCGCAGACAGATGATCGATGTATCGAGCTCAAACCTACTACGACCATCTATTCGTATCAACCCGAACATTGAAAATTTGAAATCTTTAAGGGGGGTAGGTTGTAATGACTCTTGTTCTAGTGGTACGTTTAAATATAACTTATTAACAGTAAAGGACGTGATTGCACAAATGATAAATAGAGTCCATTATTGAAATGAAATTATTACTTGTAATGTTAACATTTAGGGGTACACCTAACAAATCTCGGGACGAGATTTCTGTTAAGGGGGGTAGATTGTAACGCCCCGAACTTTTCGATGCTTGGGCATCGAAAGTCCTTGAGCGTTGCCATAAGATTCAACGTGACACATACATGTGTATGATACCAATCCAACTATTCTAGCCTTACATCCTTTCCCTGACGCTAGCTTAACCGTTGAGGGTGATCTTCATTCATAAATCAAGCCATCTGACCGTTGAATTTAAGACAAGCCCATCCATCACGTGATTTAACATAAGTAATTTCCTTAGATGATGTGATGAATAATTACTTATCCATAATGATTTAGATATACGTTCTTTTGTAAGAACTGCTTAGAAACATGTCTATAACCATGTGAAGCCATTAGATTTCCCAAAACTTATAGATCGACAGTAATTACGAAATTGCCACTAACCTAGACCCCTGAACACTAGATCACATGGTTCTCACGGTCCGTTTCATGTGAAATTTTATATCATGCCTAATTATCACAAATTAACCGTAAATCTCGAATTTCAGCCCTTAGATCATAGTAAATCAGCTACTTGACTCTACATCCGTTCGTACACTTATCAGATCAAGATTCTGATCCGTCCATCTTGTTCACACCATATGAATATACTTAACCCACCATGAAAATCAGAATCTGAGAAACGTTCACGTGTAAGAAAGTCATTCAAATCTAACGTTATATAAACCCTACCCATAATCACTCCAGAAACACATTTTATGTCCATCCGTTTACGAAACCACCCGTACATCAACCCACATACATGGCCGGAGTGCATACTATCAAGTCCTCTTATTATTAACAAGTAATCTGACCACCCATCATGTTTGGATCCGCCAAACGGGCCATGTAAACATCATGACAAACTGATCATCATGAAAATCTTAGGGTTTAGGTCCCAACTGTCCGGTAACTTGTCGATCAGAGGAGTACAAATGTTATTTTAGAATTTTAAAATATATTAGCCATTAAAGGAGAATCTTAGTCATCCTTACGAGATCATAGCTCAAATTTGGGCGACGGAAAGAGTGTGAAGGATAAAGACCAGCTGTCAAATTTTATCACATTTGGACGGTAGACTCATGAGTTACGGATGGCAGAAGTTTTGAAAAAAAAAGGGTAGAATTGTAAATATGGTAACATGCATGGCACTGTTGACTACCAGAGTTACAATTGAAATTTTTTAACGGTGAGAATTATTGTTTCTTGGCAAGATCGTGCGGCCCACCTGAAGTTCAGATCTACTTCAAATTTTGGACCATGGGTTTACATGACGTGCCAAAGACGGTGAACGGAGCGGATTTTTTTAATAAACATCACTATGAGCCCCACCTGATTTTTCTCCAACCGTAAATGCAAATCTAGATTTTACGTGAATCACCTAAATGAATTCCTTGGTTCGACCAGAGAACGTTCCCACGTTGATTATAGGGTGGCCCACATGAGTTGCAGATCGACCCCTATAACACGCCCAAACACACCTTAGGATCATTAGAATCCTTTTAACCATTAATGTTTAATTTCAAGGTGATCCAACCATCAAACTAACTACAATATACTATTAGAGCTAAAAACGAGTGAAATTTTGGTGTATGGCCCACACAGACCTTGGATTTGTCCCACCTTTGTTAAAGGGCTATGGCAGGACTCACCAAATAGTGTGGACGGTGTGGATTTCTCCCAAACAGCATAGTGGACCCCACATGTGGTGCAAGTGCACCTAGTACACCCGTGCTCGCCGAGCACCAGGCGTGCCAACTCGGTCAGCAGCGGCTGACCCGCATTTTGCTTAAAACGAAGAGACACCTCTCTGTCTCTCTCTTCGGCCTTCACCAACAGACGGACGACCGTCCGTTTCCTTTGATCGGTGGCCCACCTTCTCGGTTCATCTGGACAATCCAAACCTTCCATCTGTCAGGGGACACACGTGCAATCAAAACCTATGAGTTTCATGAGATTCGGCACATGTACATGGACACAATTCTAGGTGCAAAACAACCCAAAAACACAAACTTTTTCAAAAACGGAAACTGCCACACTAGCAATCCGCGTGAGCTTTGTTCTCCTCCAATCGCTGCTCCACGTGGCATAATCTCGACCAACCAAAGACCCTTCACACGGATTCTGGTTTTCAGAGAAAACCAGCAACCTAAACAACCGTCGTTTTGAGAAAACCGGCTGTATTTGAAGCCGTTGCAAAATCCTGCATCCTAGCCTTTTATTCTCCATCCAACGGTTGAGAGACTTAGAGATGTGGTATAAGGAAGAAAGGGCTGCGAATGTAGGATGGGTTTTCTCATCTTCTTTTGAAAAACCTAAAAATCGGCCGAAACCTACTCTACTTGAACCCACTGCCTAAACTTCTTAGAAGCTTCGAAAAACCACCTCCCTAAGCTCCCATGGACCTGTCCTGACCTTCTAAAAGAAACGTTCTGAAGAAATGGAGCTCCATCTCGAATCTGCCATTGTTGCCTGTCTTCTCCCTCGTCGTCACTCGCTGCCACACTTTAATCCGCACCACCAGATTTCGAATCTGTCTTGGTCCAGGGGATTGCGGGATGTTGTACAGGAGAGTGAGGGAGAGAAAGAAAATAGAAAAGAAGAAAGAAAATGAAAGAAAGGAGAAAGAAGAAGATGGAATGGTGCGGCTGCTGCACCACGCCAGACGACCCGACTCGCTGCCGAGACCGCTGAGATGGGCTCGGGTTTGGTCCTACTGGTGTTGTCCAGAGGAAGAGAAGAGAAAGGAGTAGAAAGGAAGAAGAAGGAGATGGAGCGGTGCAGTTGCAGCCCGCTGTCGCTGCACCGCACCCGAACTCAGGCCAAGTTCGGGCCGGGTCTGTCAACTGTTGCTGGGCATCTCCAGTAGTAAGGAATGAGAGGGAATGGGTTGAGGAAGTGAGAAAAAAGAAGAAGAAGAAGAAGAAAGAAATGGAGGGAGAAGAGAGAAATCGAGGAAGAAGAGTGTGAGTGAGTGTGTGGGACCCATCTCGAGTCAACTCGACTCGGCTGGGGCTCGCTGGGTCATGCTGCGTGAGCTAGGCAGGTCTGGTTTAGTCCAGTAACCTGGCTGGCATGTGGTTTTGAGTAAAAGAAAAAGGAAAAGAAAGAGGGAAGAAGAAATGAGATGGGGCTGAGTTAGGGGCTGACTCGTTGGCGAGTCAACTAGGTCGAGTCTGGCCTGAGTAGGCCTGTTTCAGTTGGGTTGTGCTGGTTTACTCCAGCAACCTCACTGGACGTGTGGGCTTGTGTTGGGGTAGAAGTAGAAAAGAGAAGAGGATGAAGGGAAGGAGGAAAAGAAAGGAAGAAAGAAGGGTGGTTGGTTGGATCGAGTCAACTCACTGAGTCAGGTTGACCCGAATCCCATATTATTCGGGGACTGTACTCATTCAGCAAATCGACAATATTGGGGCTCCCAGTCCCGATCCCAGTGCTAGGTATCGTCATCAGGTAACCTTTCCAACTCAACTGAGTCGACTCGATGAGTCAATGTTTCCTTTCTAGACTAGACCTACCTCATTGTATTAATATCACTGTTGCAGTCTTATTATTAGGATTGCTAATATTATATATGATTAGCCATTGACAGGTAGTTTGTGCTAGAACTAGTTATAATAAAAGAAACTAAAATGAGTGAATAGTGTAATTTACTTGCCATTTTTAAATACTATCATAATATTAACTATCATCATGATTATTACTATTAACATGTTAGGATAATATTAGTTGTTATAAATAAAACTACCATTAGCGATATTGGCATGGTGTCCATCACTTGAAAATATTATGTTTAATAATAGGTTATAATATTTTATTACAATTTTAATACTAATTATTACTAGGGTCACAAATAATAGTTGTATCATTAAAGTTAAATTGTAACTAACCATATTACTATTACATTGTATTTAAGTTACACAAACATCACAAGTTCTACTCCTAGAATTAAACCCTAGGATGTAAACCCTGAATTCTACACTAAAACCCTAAAGGGTAACCTAGGCGATGATCTAAAAACCTAAGTAGTGCGTGGAACTTGGGTCTAATGGTAAAGTTCATGAATTTTGTTAGGCTTCAATTCTAAAGGCGCAAACACTTTGCGGCACTAGTAGGCGATTCAAAGTGTAAGGTGATGATTCTTCCCCTTGAGCTTTCCATCTTCTCATTAGCTTAAGTTATAGTTTTATTTAAATCATAATTGATCTCTCTTTATAATCACATGTGTTAGCTGGTGGAAATTAAATTGCTGTCTTATATGCTTTATGATTATCTTGTATAATTGTTCATGCTTGTGGATTATTTGTGGATTGCTTACGGAACTTAAACTGATACATTAGTGGGAAATTCCCACATATGAATGTACACCCATACTTGGGATGTAACTTGACTCTTAGTGATCATATGGACCTTCGACTCGATGGTTTTTGAGTGGTGTCTAGATGGATCACTGATGTGGGCCTACCATCCAGGGTTGTATGTCCAATGGTTTTCAAGGATGGTCTTTTATCGCATGGTTTTGATACTCGTCCTATGTGGCTACTTTGATATCGCCCTATGTGGCTTGTTCTAGTATTTTCCTTATATGGGTTGAATGTTTTGTACTGTACAACCATGCGATGGTAAGCCCCACATACTGTAATATGATTGGCCACTAGTCGATGGGTTTCTATTAAACATCCTAAGGTGGTAGCCTCATGAGCCAGGGATGGTGGAATGGGACACTATGCCTGAGCTGTCGGCCTATGCTGGGCTCTGAGCTCCCCGTAGTGACCTTTGAGCTTATTAAACCTGCTGAGTGTAATTGGATTAATAATGGGCTGGCTAATCATGCATACATCGCACAGACCAGCATCTATTGCTATCGTACGTGGGCTACGTATTATTTCCGACTGGTTGATATTTCCCAGGTTCGATGATTCCGACTGGTTGATGTTTCCCAGGTTCGATGATTGCATGGGCGGCGGCCCTGTCCGCACGAATGAGCATCCCCGGGGCGTGAACGCATTCCATACATCCATGCACATAATAAGATTTGCATCATGTATTGTTTTGTATGCTTTGTTTTATAACTATGCTTACCTAATGCGGCGGTGTGTAATCTTGAGGGGAGTTCACACTGAGTTGGCCACTCATCCATCGAATATATAACCGTACAGGTAGCACAGATGTCTTAAGTGACTTTCAGGTTCAAGCTGATGAGGGGCCGGGTACATGTGCCAGGATTACATGACTACATCTACCTCAAGGAGTTGCGCAGTCTGGCTGCTTATGTTTATATTCTTATGTTATTTTTCTTGTACTAGATCATGTGGATTATTGTATTTGTTATGTTCGAGACATTAGTTTGTATAAGTCATTATGGGCAACCACTTGTATATTCTAAATGAAATGAAAATTTTCCTTTTTGTTGATTTGTCCATTCTACGCTCATCTGCTTACTCTGATAGTTGAAAAAAAAATACACTCGAATTTGACCATCCTTTAATGTTAACAATCGGGTTTTTGGGAAACGGGTCGTGTACTCGGGTCCCGAAAACACGGGGCGTTACACCCAATGTGATGCGTATATGCCCCATAAGCGAGGCCCGTGATGATGTGTATTAGGCCCTTGCACGAGGTCGTGGGCCCATTATACAATTGGCCCTATGAGCACCATTCCTTGGGAGTAATGTTGGTTAAAGATCCACATTGATGGGCAATGATGGTTAGATGTCCTCATTGTGACCTTCCTGTAGGCCTTGTTAGGCCCATTCACACCATTCTCTAAGTGGGTTAACCCAAATAAGTGGGCCCCATTCGCCATAGATAGATGGCTCCGTGCCATCAGATTTGATATAACCATGGTCGTGGGCCAATCTTTATATTATGGTTAATCGACCATCCATCTATGGACCCCGCCTTGTTTATAAACCGATTATCGAGGCCAATTCCGATTGTCGAGGCCGATTATCATGGCCGATTGTCGATTTCGATTGACGTGGCCGATTGCCGATTCCGATTGTCGAGGCCCAATGTGATGTATATGCGGCCCGTATTGAGGCTCGTTGTGAGGTGTATTCAGGCCGTGTTTAAGGCCCAATGTGATGTATATGAGGCATATGTGATGAGACCCATTGTGATGCATATGAGGGTCAGGTGATGAAGCCCCATTGTGATGTATAATAGGCCCATGTGAAAGGCCCCTCGTGATGTGTATTAAGCTCTTAAGTGAGGCCCATGGCGCTGTATATTTATCCCTTTTTTGAGGCCATGGGTCCACTATATGTTAGGCTCTATGTGGGCCATTCCTTGGGGGCAATGTTGGTTAAATGTCCACATTGTCGAGGTCGATTGTCGATGCCGGTTATTGATATCGATTATGAGTATGTGACAGCATAACATCATGATACATGCCCATATGCATCATCTGCATGTTTGTTATGAGATGTGGTTGATCATTGCATATGTCATTGGGCAGATTGTTATGAGACTCCCTGATAGGTGTAGGTTATCTCACATGAGCGCACGGTATACGTAGGATTGATGCATGACTGGATTATATGACTCATGCATTTTGCATTGTGTGTTGTGATTACTATACGCCCTAGCGACATCAGGGTCGTAGCTTCCACAGGCATATCGTGGATGGCCAGATTGGACACTGAAAATATGTTATTAGCATCAGGCTGCTATAGATGACCCTGAGTGAAAATCCCTAAACCTCCGAGGCAAGGAGACGCCCCAATGTCGTGATTAAGTGGATATATATGAGCGCATGAGGGCCGAATATCAGTAGGCCGCGTCTCCCACTATGTCGTGGTCGGTTTGGATGGGGTGTGACCTTACCCACCTGAGTGAGAGGGCAATATCTAAGTTGACTTTAACCAGCTTAAGGAATGAGTCCGCTATCGACGAGCCGGGCCCGATATTGGTAGGCGGATAGTGAGGTCTCTTCCACTTACCTAGTTGTGAGCTCGGATAGGGGCGGCAAGCTGGCGTAAAGTGTAACAGACCCCAGTGATGATCCCAGAGATGAACAATACTGATATGTGGACTTATTGAGTAGGAGTTGCATACTCATTCATTTATTCACTATCCACTTAGGCTAGTGGTGCACAACTATTTATTACGTGTACCTTCGCAATGGCTAGGATTTCGGTTAGGGTGCGCGACTAACCTGAGATCAGGAGTTTACCACATTGAGTTTGACTATTCAGATTAGGTGTGGGACTAGATTGGATAAAAGTCCCTTGTGATGGATCTTATAGTCTACGATACTACGTACTATCATGCCGACTTCACACTCCAACATGATCATTCCATTCGCACCACATATTGCATTACATCCGCGGCATGTGGCATTTTGGGTTACTGTGTTTCTGCATTTATATGTTCTACATATGGCTGACGGTATTCATAAACTCATCAAGAATTGTATATTACATTGCATCCTCGGCATCTGATATTTGGCTCATTTTGATCTGTATTGCGTACTCTGATATTGTTTGACTCATGAACTTGTTAGTATTTCCTCTTACTCTGATATCATATGATTCATGATCTTACCAATATTTCTGATATTGTATGATTATAACATTATATTTGTGTGCTTGACACTTATCTTGCGTACACACTTTCACCACCCTCTAAGATTTTTATAAGCTTATGCACGATAGATGCGTACAGGTGGCATTGGTCGCGACATTAAGCATAGAGCGTGCAACTATCTTCTGGAGCTTTGATTTTATTTTGACATATGTATTTCCCTTTTAGCATTGTATTCAAAGTTTATATTAGAGGATATGTGATGATGATGTTGCTTTTGTGTCACGCCCCAAACCCGGAAATCGGATTCACTAGAATTCCTATCACCGAATCTGATGCCAACATCCTCCGTAGTACCCCATTCTTGGCTCCTAGCGTCCATACGCCAGATTCCAATCCTGGGATCCTACAAGGAGGATTTCTTTTTTCAATGTACATTTAATTCAAAATAAGCATAACCACAAGATTACCCAATTCACAAAGGCAACATCATCATCACATATCCACTAATATAATCATTTGAGTACAATGCTGAAAGAGAAATACGTAAATCGAAAATCAAGCTCCAGAAGACCGCTGCATGCTCCAAGCTCGACACTGCTGTAACCTAACATCACCTGCACGCATCTATCGTGCATAAGCTTATAGAAAGCTTAGAAGGTGGTGTAAGTGTGTGCACAAGGTAAGTGCCAAGTATTCAATACAATGCCATCATCATACAATACCGAAATTACAGGTAATCCATAAATCGTACATTATCGGAATAAACAGAAATACTGACAAGATAATGAATTATCAGAGTGCGCAAAAATACTGACAAGATCATAAATCATACGATAACAGAATAAGCGGAAATACGGACAAGTCCATCAGTCAATCAATATCAGAATATGCAATGTGGAACAGTTATGCAATAAGGAGTCATAAAGAGTCAAATATCAGATGCCGAAGATACAATGCAATATACAAATCCTGCTAAGTCTGTCTAGGCCATATAAGTACAGAAACATAGCAACCCAAATGTCATATGCCTGTGGATGTAATGCAATATGCGATGCGAATGAAATGACCATGCTGGAGTGTGAAGTCGGGATGATAGTACGTAGTATCGCAGGTTACGGGGTTCACCACAAGGGACTTCTATCCAAACCAGTCCCATACCTAAATTTGGATAGTCAGACTCAACGTGATAAACTCCTGATCTAGTCGCGAGCCTAACCGAAATCCTTACCATAACGAAGGTACACAACAATTATTTGCACACCACCAGCCCAAGTGGGTAGTGAATGAATGAATGAATGAGCATGCAACTCCTACTCAATAAGTCCACATATCAGTACGGTTCCTCTCTGGGAAATCACCGGGGTCTATTACACTCTAAACCAGATTGTTGCTCCATCGCGCGCAACAAGGTGAGTGGAAGAGACCTCACTATCCACCTGCCAATATCAGGCCTAGCTCGTCGATAGCGGACCCATTCCTCGAGCTGGTCAGACTCAGCCTAGCATTGCCCCCTCCTCTCGAGCAGGCAAGGTTGTACTCCCTTCTAACCGACCACGACATAGTGGGAGACGCGGCCTAACGGTATATGGCCCTCATGCGCTCATGCATCCACTCGGTCTAGACGTTGGAGCAACCTCTGCAACCAAGAAGGTTTAGGGACTTTCACCAAGGGATATCTATAGCACCCCATGTAGAACAGATTTCCGGTGTCCCGTTTGGCCATTCATGATATGCCTGTGGAGGCTAAGGCCCTGATGTCGCTAGGGCACACAATGCAAGATGGATGAGCCATACAATCCAGACATGCATCAATCACGCGCATACCGTGCGCTCATGTGAGATAACCTCTGCCTATCAGGAAGTCTCATAACAATCTGCCTAATGACATATGCAATGGTCAACCACATCTCATAACAAACATGCAGATGATGCGTATGGGCATGTATCATGATGCTATGCAGTCACATACTCATAATCGGTATCAATAACCGGTATCAACAATCGACCTCGACAATGTGGACATTTAACCAACATTGCCCCCAAGGAATGGCTCACACAAAGCCAAACATATAATGGGCCCATGGCCTCACACGAAGGCCTAATATACAACATAATGAGCCTTACTTAAGGGCCATATATACACAACGGGTGGGCCCTGCTCATGAGTTTTAAATACATGACATGTGGACCCTACACATGGGTCTCGAATACATCAAATGGGCCATGCATCATGGGCCTAATACATATCACAATGGGCCTTGCCCATAGGCCACGAATACATCACAGTGGGCCCCAACTACGGGTTGCATATACATCATATAGGTCTCGACAATCGGCCTCGGCCTCAACAATCGAATTGACACTCGGAATCGGCCTCGACAATCGGAATCAGCCTCGAACTTGGTTTCGACAATCGGAATCGGCCTATACAATCGGCCTCGACAAATCAGTATCGGCCTCGATAATTAGAATCGGAATCAGCCTCAATCGGCCTCGACAATCGGAGTCAGAATCGACAATTGGCATCGACATTGGTCTCGATACTTAGCCTCACTAATTAGAATCGGCATATACAATCGGCCTCGACAAATTGAAATCATCGGAATTGGCCTTGATACTCAAAATCGATCGATAATCGGAATTGACAAATTAGTCACGTCAATCAGAATCGGCAATCGGTCAAGGTAATCATAATTAGCAAATCGGTCACGACAATCGCACCAATAGATAGTCGGAATCGGCAAATCGGTCACGTTAATCGAAATTGGTATTCGGTCATGATAAACGGTCTCGATCGCTAATCGGCAATCGGCCACGATCGGTAATCGGTCACGATAATCGGCCTCGTTTGCTAATCAGTCAATTGACCACGACAAGCAGAATCTACATTCGGCCACGATCGAGATCGGTCAATAAACAGAATCAGCAAATCGGTCATGTTAATTGGAATCGGCAATCGTTCATGATAAACGGCCTCGATCACTAATCGGCAATCGGCCGTGACCATCGAAATCGGTCAATAATCAGAATCGGCAAATCAGTCACGGCAATGGCACCGATAATCAACAGATAAACAAAATGAGGTCCATAGATGATCAGCCGATCAATCATAGTATAAAGATTGGCACTCGGCCGTGGTATATCAAATCCGATAGCACGGAGCCATCCGTCTGCGGCGAATGGGGCCCACTTATTTGGGTTAACCCACGAGAGGATGGGCCTAACAAGGCCTAAGGGAAGGTCACAATGTGGATATCCCACAGTCATTGGCCATCAATGTGGACATCAAACCAACATTGCTCCCATGGAGTGGCCCACATAAAACCAAACGTACAGTGGGTCCATTGCCTCACACAAGGGCCTGATGTACTTCACAATGGGCCTCACACATGGGCCATGAATACATCACTTTCACCTCATCAATGGGCCACAAATACATCACATTGGGCCCCATCAAATGGGTCATGCACAAATCAGATTGGGCTATTGGAATCAAACATATACATCACGTAGGGCCCACGTCCCATGGACGACATGAAATGAAGCACATCCATCAAGGTGGTCCCCACCTGTCAAACAAATGGACAGCATGGAATGAAACATGTACATCATGGCAGGCCCACCGTCCCACGTCTAGATGGACAATGTGGGATCAAAACATACATCATAATGGGTCCTTTAATAGATGGACGGCGTGGATTGCAAAACATATATCATGGTGGGCTCCACTAGTCCAGATTGCTGGACGGCTGGACCATCATCACTGGTGGGTCCCACATAATTAGAATGGAGGGCGTGGATATAACGATAGATCAAGGTGGGGTGTACAGAAGATGGATGAACGGTTAGATATAACACATACCTAGTGGGATCTATAAGCTGCAGATGTCAGAGTTGCAGGATATATAATATATATTATACATTATATAATATAATATAATATAATATAATATAATATAATATATTATATATAAGATATTTTATATCTGAAAGCCTTTAAAACGCCCACCGTCCAGACCGTCTGGATGTTATGGACGGTGTGTAACGCCCTGAAATTCGGGGGTCGAGTATGAACTCAACTCCCGAGTTCCAACGCATCACTTATGCAACATAAATAATGATGGTTAAATGTTGTCTGAGTTAGAACAATAAACATGAATGAGATTATGCCAAAACAGTAATTCATACTCCAGTTCAATTGTATAAAGGCAAGCGGAAGACTGAAATTGTATATTTAAGGTATGTAAAGAAACAAATTTTTTGTGAACACCTGAGTATGAACACTAACTGAGTACCCATATACATATACTGTTTCTGAATCAAAAATCAAAATACAATCTAAAAGATGAGTCCTGAAATCCCCGCGATGCAGTCGGCTTAAGTAAAACCGTCAGAGTACTGCATAAATGAGAACTCATCCTGGTCCTCGTCGAAATCGGGCTCCGGCTCCTGAACCGACGCGCCGTCTATACCTGTGACAGAGTCTGGTTGGTGTTGCAAACACCGTCCCGTAATGTGGGAGTGAGTAGCTAACTCAGTGGAACAATAAAGCATAAGTTAACATGTTATCAATTCAATCAAGCAGTAATGATAAAGCAATATAAATCAAACAAGTTTAACTACTCTTGTTAAATGCAAGAATGAAATGACATGATGATGTATGCCCTTGCCAAACCACCCTCATGCGACAACATCTTACGTTCGCGAATGCATAACTCCCTCAGTGCTCCACATCTATTAGGCACATGCGGTGCGATGATGAACATAATTACCGAGTTATTATTAGTCCATTTCAAACAGCAGTATTGGGAAACTAAGGTACCCTCCTTGTATCATTCCCAAACATGATCCATTCTAGGGTCGTCAATCCTAGTTAATCTCATACGATACTATGGTTTGAGAGGAATAGCGAAGGCATCACAAAGGGCTCGTCACCCGTCAGCACGGATACAGATCTCACCGTATGTGGCTCAATTGTTGACCGTCAGCTCGAGTACAGGTCTCACCGTACTCGGCTCAATCACTAGCCGTCAGCTCGAATACAGGTCTCACCGTACTCGGCTCTACTCATACTCTAGTTGCTGTGAAGGGCTCGTCGCCAATCACAGACCTTTGGAGTATACTCGAAGATACTACAGAGGACTCGTCGCCCGTCAGCACGAGCACATGTCTCACCGTACTCGGCTCTCGCCGTAAGTATCGACAGCTCGAATACAGTGTCCCATACCACCGTATTCGGCTCACGAGTTTGGGTTGCTCAATGGTCACTACGGGGAGGCACTTGGCCCCAGCATAGGCCGGCAGCTCGGCCACGGTGTCCCATACCACCATGTCCGGCTCATGAGTCTTAGCGGATCGAGGTACCATGGTTAACGGGATTGCCACTAGTAAGTTTGGTACCCTAGGTTCAAACAGAAATGACCAAACATGGTGAACACACATTCAACATATCGGGTTACTTGACGAGCCTGACTAGCTCGAGCGCACAACAAGTTGGGCGATATGAAGCGCAAAAGCACTCCGTGTGGCCAACCACTATCGCCAACCGAAGTACGACTCGGGTTCGTCAGACACATCCCTTGTGGCGACATGAATCTCAGCCACAATCTCAAGTATGGTACCGAATGTCTGGACTATAGACATAGTCCCAACCTCAATCAATCTTCATCCATAGCATGTGGAGTAAAGCATGATAAACAAAGTAATACAAGCATGTTAGCAGGCATGTCATAAGGCATGTTATAAAGCATGATATAAAGCATGTTGTAAAGCATGTAATAGAGCACTATACAGATAGGGATACAGACACATATGCATCATATGTGAGTGGTTGAAGTAAACAACCACATGGAGGGAATCCTACATGTCTCTAAGGTAGTCGAGAATTCCATCTCAGCACCGACCTACGGTGCTAACATTCAAGCATTTACTCTCACAAGCATTTACACAAACACTTGGAGTACACTATTTCAACATACATGACGTATGTTAGTAAAACATATACTAGGGCTATTCTTTCGCCAAGCTAGCATTTTATACGTTTATATCGTAATCATACAGCGAATAATCATGACAATTGCATTTCCAAAATTTACACATATACGGTATTTCTAGAATACACAATTTCAACATACATAGTGTTTACAAGCGAACGTGTATTACGGCGATTCCTTTCGCCAAACAAGTATTTTATCCATATATCGTATAACCATACATCAAATAAACATGTCAAACACTTTTCCAAAAAAAATACGTATATGGTATTTCTACGTATACCTAGAGTATGTGAAATTCCATATTCTACAACGTTAATCGAAACAGAAAACGGAAAGCACTTTGTACATGTGCAATTGCATGCAGATCATGAATCTATCATTATCTGACATTGAAAGTGTTGAAAACCGTAACCTATACACCTAAAGTCCTCACCTTGCTCCTTGGAATCTCAACGGATCAGCAAGGGTTGATGAGCTTCCGTATTCGGGAGTTTTCTAGCCTAAAGAGTGAAATCGGTTAGTTATTTCACAACCTATAGCCTATACACTTCAAATCAGATCTAGGGTTAGGGTTTCTCACCTTAAAACGGAGCTGATATCACCAGGAGAGCGCCTGGAAAGAGGCGGTGCAGCCCATGTGAAGATCGAAAGCAGTAGGAGGAAGATGCTCCCACAAATCCCAAGTTTTCTCTCCCTTTTCTCTCTCTCTCTCTCTCTCTAGGGTTTTATCCCAAATTCGTATGGCTGTGAGAGGGGCTGTTCTAAGGCCCTTTTATAGCCTAAAACCTCTCCAGAATAGACTCAGGTTCAAGGGTTACTGCTATTATAAGCATTTCGGCGCTTTTCCAGCTCAAAAGAGGGTTTCTGGCGGCCCTCCTTGAGCTAAACGTCAGACTTAAGCTCACCACTCATGGATCTACGTGGGATTACGTTTTCGTCTCGATTGGATTCCCAGATCACACGTGGCGGACCATTTTTAGTTCAACGGTCAGTGGGCCACGATTCGAAATTCCAAGTACATGTAAATGTTCCTGAAATTTTTCCTGATCCAAGGGTGTAATTTGGTCTGATTCTGACGGTCAGGTTGCTTAATAATGATCCGCAAGCGAATGGTGCCAGATCACTATTCCAGATATTTATTTTGTAAAGAAAAGAGTGATTTTCACACTCCCTCGCTCCAGACTCAAGCGAATGGCCGTGGGACATCGACTGGACCTGATTTCCGAGGTGGTTGTCAAGCCCAGTGAGGCGGTCCTAGTTCCTTAACTTCGTGTTAATCAGACTTCCGATGTGCGGTCTAGACCTAATACGGAGTTTCAAGTCATTCCCGAGAGTAATCGGGTAATGAGCTTGATCCTAAACTTTAGGGTAACCTAGAGTCAATGGTTTTGCAAGTTTTGGGTCTTGCAGATCGTATTTAAAGCGATTCCAACGGATTTCATGGCTAATCGAGTTTTGCACTTAGTTAACTTTGTTAAATTTCTAAAGGATTTAATCCTAATTGATTTCTGGTCGAGATGGTACTCGACCCAGAGTACGAAAATTTACGGGTCGTTACAATCTACCCCCCTTAAACAAAAATTTCGTCCTCAAAATTTATACCTTTTCGTATTCCTCGAGAATTTGAGGGTAGTTCTTCCTGACTTTGGCCTCAGTCTCCCAAGTAGCTTCCTCCTCGGAATGATGTGTCCATAGTACCTTCACAAGTGGAATGACCTTGCTACGCAGTACCTGCTCCTTCCTGTCAAGGATACGCGTCGGGCGCAACTCATACGTAGCATCCTCGCTCAGCTGTACCTGCTCCCATCTGATGATATGTGAAGGATCAGGAACGTACTTCTTCAACATAGATACATGAAATACGTTGTGTACAGACGCAAGTGGTGTGGGAAAAGCGAGACGATACGCCACATCACCCACTCGATCCAGTATCTGAAATGGACCGATAAATCTCGGTGTGAGCTTCCCCTTCTTCCCAAACCGAAGGACTCCCTTCATAGGGGAAACTCGAAGGAACACATGATCCCCGACCTCGAACTTAAGCGGTCGCCATCTCGTATCGGTGTAACTCTTCTGCCTGCTCTGTGCTGTAAGTAGTCGACGCCTGATATTGTCGACCTTCTCTATAGTCGCCTGTACCAACTCCGGGCCAATCAGACTACGCTCGCCAACCTCAGCCCAACAATGAGGTGCTCTACAAGGACGACCATATAGGGCCTCATATGGCGCCATGCCAATAGTCGCCTGGAAGCTGTTGTTGTAGGCGAACTCTGCGAACGGAAGACAGTCATCCCAGCTGTCCTTGAAGTCCAATACACATGCCCGCAACATATCCTCCAGGATCTGGTTCACCCGCTCTGTCTGCCCATCAGTCTGAGGATGGAACGCCGTACTGAACTTCAACTTCACACTCATCGCCTCCTGGATACGAGTCCAGAAGATAGATGTGAACCGGGTGTCTCTGTCCGACACGATCTCTAAAGGAACTCCATGCAGACGGACAATCTCTCTGATGTACAACCTAGCTAGCTCGTCTGCAGAGTTCGTAACGGTTTCAACGGACCAAAAAGGGTGGGTCCAATGCTGCTGTGACCCAAAAAGGGTTTCAATGGAAAATGTTCAATTCACACTTATTCGTGTAGTGTGGGCCTCCAGGGTCATGTATACGGCTGATTTTTAGGTGACCCACTACCCTGAGGGGGGACCCACGAAATGGATGGTGTGGATATGAACACACATCATGGTGGGGCCCACGGCTGGGACCGTGGTCCCAGGCCCATCCGCCCACAGCGCAAGACGTCTGCGCGTCCTCTGGTCAGTAGCAGCAGGCGCTGCGCTGCTTCCTCCCTATTTTATTTATTTTTTATTTTTTAATATGAAATTTTGTGGTTTTTCTCGTGTGAGGCCCACGACAAATGGATCCGGTCCACCCATTGGATCCTACAATTCATAACAATTCCACCAAGCCCAATATTGAACACATTTCAGAGTACAAAAACATTGGAGTGGATTCCAACAGTAAAGCCACTATCTTCTATTCTATGGCCCACCAAATGATCAGATCAGCATCACTTTTCGGCTCAACGCCTAAAATGATTTGTGGAACGAGTTAGACGGTGTGGATTAGATTAATGAATCAAGGTGGGGCTATAGGAGTGGCCCACCCAAAAAGGCAAAAGAAATGACTTTTTTTTTGTTGATACAGTGAGTACAACCCACTGCCGGTTCACTCTCCAGGCCATGTCCAGCGTCCAGGGACGCTGGACTACACATTTTATCAAGATGGGCCCCACGTGTGGGTACCACGGCTGGTGGGTCCCACGTGGACATGGCCCACTTGACTTGGATCAATTCAATATTTGAGTTTTCTCATCACTAAAGGGGTATGGTCCACATGACTAGGATGGTTTGGATATGGCATACATCAAGGTGGGGTCCATCTGAGTGGGCCACACATCACATAAAATGAGAGAGAGAGAGAGAGAGAGAGAGAGAGAGAGAGAGAGAGAGAGAGAGAGAGAGAGAGAGAGAGAGAGAGAGAGAAGCACCCACCTTCAAAACTACTCCTTCCGCACTAGGGCAATCTAGCTCCAAGGAGAAAGAATCAATGGTCGAGATTGGATTTTAGAGGTTGGATGATGGGGTATGAAGCTTCATGGTGGGTGGGAAAATGGAGGGAAGCTTGGACGTGAGTTGCTTTCATGGAGCTTGGGGAGAAATGAGAGAGAAATGAGGAAGAGAGAGAGAGAGAGGAGAGAGAGAGAGAGAGAGAGAGAGAAAGAGTGATGGGAGAGAAGTGATGGTGAGTGATGTAAGCATGTACTTTGTTGTAAGAAAATGTTGACTTTAAGGGAAAGGTGGTTGTACTTGGGGATGAGTGTGAGTGATGGGTACTTGATTGATGTGATTGATAGGATTGATGTGATGTTTTCTAGTGATTACAACATGCAGCATTTATCCTCAAACTGGACATGGGCCCACATCTCCTGGCCCGGGTATCGCCTCGGCGCGCGAGTCGCGACATCGGAACCGCGGCGATAGCACAGTCGCTAAGGTATCGGTCTTAGGTTGAGTAGACTCGAGTTGATGGCGTGTGAATCAGGGTCGCTGCTCACTCCCCAAGTATAGGGTTGTGACGTAGTAATAAACTCGATAAGACCGAGGTCGAATCCACAGGGATTGAAACCTGTACGTAATCTGAAACTAACTGAGGCTAGAACTAGAATAAGATAAAATCGAAATCAAGTGAATTTGAGGAATAATGGTGAATTATTGATCTAAACTTAAGAATTCAGATAGAGGGAAACTAGGGATTCAGGGGATCCACTTGTAGAGATCAGGGAATTCTATGGTAAAAGATATCAAGATTGAACCTTGGTGAATGCAGTTTCAATAGATCAGACGGTTATAAATCAGCATGGATTCCATCACAAAACCATGCCTATGAGACAAAGCCAACAACAGAGTTCAACCAATCCACAACCGATCTGTATGATGTATGAGCGTCAGGAAGAGTTCCGTCATCCAACCATGCCTAGGAGACGATGGTGAACAACAGGGCTTCCTAACCCCATAATCAGAATTAAGAAAAAGGAAAACTCAAGCCATCACAGATCTAATGTAATATTAGTCACAAAAAATCATTAAAAACCAAAAGTAGTCCCATTGATCTAGCTGCAATCAATCAACAATTCAGTCTATTATAAATTATAACCATAGAAGCAGACCCATCAAGCTACAAGCTTGACCCCTTAGCCCTAGCTAAGGGGTTTAGCCAACCATGTTGGCTAAATCATGCCAAGGTAAAAATCAAAACAAAGAAACTACTAATCTCTCTGTTTCTCTCTCTCTTCACGTGAGACTTCCAAAACTTCAATGGCTGAAATTTAATATGTACGGTTAATTTATGGCCCCCATCACATGTATGAAGTTTCGAGTCAATCGGATGGCGGGAACCATGTGATCTTGCATTTTACACCAATTTCAGGCTTCTTTATCGTGAACGGCTTGATTTTCTCAGATCCTTGGCGTGTAAATTCTTCAATATCGGTCCTCTGGAGTCCGTCCCTTACTGTGGTGATTTCAGAGCATCAAATACACACTTTTAGCACCTTTTTGTAGTCCACACGTGCAAATGTACCTTGCATCACAAACACGATTAAATTAGGTTTTTAAACGGTGGCATGTTCATAAATCTGGTAATAACTGGAGTCTAATATGCAATGTTTGACCCTCAACACAACCCCCAACCAGCATTTTGCTAGTCCCGAGCAAAATATGCGAAGAATAAGTTGAGAATTACAGGGTAATTTCCATGAAACCGAGTGTTATTTTCGAAGAACGATTCAGATATGAGAAATCTAAGATTCATGAATGTTGGGCATAAATTTCTCCTGGAGGTAAGCGCATGGTAGACTTCATAATCAAGTTCAAATATTAATCCATTAACTAGAATAATTCTCCACATTGAGTTCCATGAGTGTATAGTGTGATCTCAGCTTATCAACATTAAGATTTACTTCTCTCTTTCATGATATCATTGGTAATAAATAAGAAGACTCATGACAATCCAAACCTAAACCAAACCTGCCTCATAGATCAACATTCCACCCCTTGATTTTTCCATCAAAATTAATGCTAATGAAAGGAATCAAATCCTCACCTATAGGGAGCAAACCTATGGTGAAGATCAATCGCCCAAAAATCTATTATTATTATTATTATTATTATTATTATTTTCAAAGTCAACCATGGGAATCGACTCTACACCTATGGGGAGCAAACCCATGGTGAAGTCCATTCGCCCAACCCTTTTCGCAGGCAGCTATCTTGTAGCTGGGTTTTCTCATTTTCTTTCATTCTTTTTATTGAACATGATGGACAAATTCCCCAGGTTGGTTCCTTTCATGCTTACTGATCACCAAGTCAATCCTTCAATATTGAACTGAAACCTCAATGCGTAAGAGAGATGTGATATGTGAAATCATGACTCCATCAATGTTTTAAAGCTTCTAATCATGAATTGATAATTCGAATTCAACTGTGAAATTTAACAAATAACGGGATCCAAGAGTCATAAATTACCAACATCACTTATCTTGTAATTCTAAATCCAAGATGGCCGTCAAAATCACTTCGAATTCATAGAAATTCCAGAAAAATTAAAATTTAAAATTTTCACAAATTTTGCTCAAGACCAAGAAAACACTGATTAGGAAACCTAATCTCCCACCCCCAACCTAAAATCTACATTGTCCTCAATGTAAAAGATGTAAGCATGCAATGCACATGGGACAACGAAAGTAAATGAGAAGTGATGGGAAGATAGTACCTGGGTAACGAGTCGAGAGAGACTTTTTTGTAGAGATCTCAACATGAGAGCGGGTCAGCACAAGAGTGAAACCAATCGAAAGTAAAACACAAATAACAAAAATAAACTCCTACCTATACCACTTTCGCAGGTGCTCTCGATTGCATTTAGCGTATGCAACAAGCCTTTAAACCCCTAGGTTGCCCCTAGTGGACGAGTTGTAGTCTCGTGAGGTTTGCAGTAATGTTACCCACAAACATTGAATATATAAGTAGGAAAATGAAATGAATTGAAAAGCTGGGTTGCCTCCCAGGAGCGCTAAGTTTAATGTCTTCAGCCAGACCAAAGCAACTACCCTAGTCCTATAAAAGCAATAAACCTACATATACCTCCATCAGACTAGGAGATCATTCCTGGTAAACAGGATTAGTCAGAGGCATGGACATGTTCTCTGAATCAAATTTCTCGACAAATGGCTTTAAGCGATGTCCATTTACTTTAAACTCTTTGCCATTGTCGGGGTCTCTTATCTCGACGGCCCCATGAAGATATGCAGTAACGACAATGTAAGGACCGGTCCAACGAGATCGAAGCTTACTCGGAAAGAGATGTAATCGAGAATTATACAAAAGGACTTTCTGACCTGGCGTGAATGATTATCGTAGAATGTGTCGGTCATGAAACGCCTTCATCCTGTCCTTGTAAATTCTCGAGTTCTCGTACGCGTCGTTCCAGATTTCTTCAAGTTCATTTAATTGAAGTTTGCGTAGCGAGCCAGCGTTGTTCAGATTGAAATTTAGATTTTTGATCGCCCAGTAAGCTCTATGTTCCAACTCCACAGGCAAGTGGCAAGCTTTCCCATAGACGAGTCTAAAGGGAGACATTCCAATAGGGGTTTTAAAAGCAGTACGGTATGCCCATAAGGCATCGGTCAATCGAATTGACCAATCCTTACGGTCAGGGTTAACCGTTTTCTCCAAAATGTGTTTAATCTCCCTATTGGAAATCTCAACTTGCCCACTTGTCTGTGGATGGTTTGGGGTGCTCACCTTATGAGAGATACTGTATTTCTTCATTAAACTCTCGAATGGTCTATTACAAAAGTGTGAGCCCCCATCACTAATGATGGCTCGAGGCGTTCCGAATCGGGAAAGGATGTTTTCTTTCAGAAATTTAATGACCGTGCGATGGTCATTAGTTCGACACGGAATCGCTTCGACCCATTTAGTGACATAGTCTACGGCAAGCAAAATATATAAATTCCTAAAAGATTGGGGGAATGGCCCCATGAAATCGATGCCCCAGCAATCAAATGCCTCTATGATAAGAATGGGATTCAAGGGCATCATATTTCGACGGGACAATGCTCCCAATTTCTGACAACGCTCACAAGCTTTGCAAAACTCATGAGTGTCCCTGAACATAGTGGGCCAATAGAAGCTACACTGCAGAATTTTGGCCGTGGTCTTTTTTGCAGAAAAGTGACCACCACAGGCCTGTGAGTGACAGAAGGAGATGACACTCTGATGCTCATTGTCTGGCACACATCTCCTCAAGATTTGGTCTGGGCAATATTTAAACAAGTATGGATCATCCCATAAGAATTTGCGCACCTCGGTGAAAAATTTCTTCTTATCTTGCGCAGTCCAATGTGTCGGTATGGAACCTGTGGCAAGATAATTAGCGATATCAGTGAACCAAGGCGAATGGGAGACTCTGAATAATTGTTCGTCAGGGAACATGTCATTAATATGTGTTGTCTCAAAGGAATTAGAGGGATTAAGGCGAGAAAGATGGTCAGCCACTACGTTCTCTACTCCCTTTTTATCTTTTATCTCTAGGTCAAATTCCTGGAGTAGGAGGATCCATCTTATCAGGCGGGGCTTAGCATCATTCTTAGACAGAAGATACTTAAGCGCTGCGTGATCAGTGTAAATAATGATCTTAGATCCAATCATGTAGGACCTAAATTTGTCCAAGGCGAACACTACGGCTAAGAGTTCCTTTTCCGTAGTCGAGTAGTTCACTTGGGCAGGATTTAGAGTCTTACTTGCGTAATGAATAACGTAGGGTTTCTTATCTTTTCTCTGGCCTAGAACTGCCCCAAGAGCATAATCAGACGTGTCGCACATAAGTTCAAAAGGAATGCTCCAGTCAGGTGGCTGTATGATGGGTGCACTAGTCAATATACCCTTGAGCTTAGTGAAAGCTTCCTGACATGGTTCAGTCCACTCGTATGGTGCATCCTTTTGAAGTAGATTACATAGAGGACGAGAGATGATACTAAAGTCCTTTATGAATCTTCTGTAAAACCCGGCGTGTCCTAAGAAGGATCGCACGTCCCTTATGTTCTTGGGAGGAGGTAGGTTAGAGATAAGATCGATCTTTGCCTTATCTACCTCGATTCCTTTGGATGAAATAATGTGTCCAAGGACAATTCCCTTCTGAACCATGAAATGACACTTCTCCCAATTAAGTACCAAGGTCTTTTCTTCACATCTTTTCAGCACACATTTAAGACTTTCCAAGCACTCGCTGAAAGATGGACCGAAGACAGAGAAATCATCCATGAAGACCTCTAAATATTGCCCCACCATGTCAGAAAATATGCTCATCATACATTGCTGAAAGGTGGCAGGAGCATTACATAGTCCAAACGGCATCCTTCGGTAAGCAAAGGTGCCGTAGGGACATGTAAACGTAGTCTTTTCTTGGTCTTCAGGGGCGATCTTTATCTGATTGTAGCCCGAATACCCGTCAAGGAAACAGTAATAGGAATGACCAGCTAACCTTTCCAAGATCTGATCAATGAAGGGCAAAGGAAAGTGGTCTTTCCTCGTGACAGTATTTAATTTCCTGTAGTCAATGCACATCCTCCAACCAGTAGTGACTCTAGTCGGCACGAGTTCATTATTGGCATTGGCTACGATGGTGATCCCGGACTTCTTAGGAACCACCTAAGTTGGACTCACCCATTGACTATCAGATATAGGGTATATGATACCCACATCCAATAGTTTAAGGACCTCGGCCTTGACCACTTCCTTCATATTTGTATTTAGTCTACGTTGTAGTTGCCGAGCGGTCTTCGCATTATCCTCAAGATATATGCGATGAGTACAAATCGAGGGGTCGATTCCCTTGAGGTCCGCGATTGTCCATCCAAGGGCTCCCTTATGCTCCAGGAGAGTAGATATAAGCATTCTCTCTTGTTCTTTCGCAAGGTGGGCAGAAATCACCACCGGGTATGTCTCATCTTGACCTAAGTATGCATATTTTAAATCAGAGGGCAAAGGTTTTAGGTCAAGCTTCGGTGGCTTGAGGTTAGACGGTAGAGGCACTTCATCAGTGTGGGGTAACTTTTCAAATTGAGGCCTCCACCGGTTAACTTCAAGTACTGGTACCGCATCAAGCATGGCACACGTCTCCCTAATTATGTCATCATCAAACTCATGGGAGTGGGCCAGGCACGTCTCTAGAGGATCAGAGGATAAGGTAAGGGGTGTCCTATCTTCCACGAAAGTATCGATCATGTTAATATCGTGGATATCATCATCTTCCTCTACCCGTCTGCCAGTGTTGAAAAAGATATTCATTTCTAATGTCATATTCTCGAAAGACATACTCATGACACCATTCCTGCAATTGATAATTGCGTTTGAAGTGGCAAGGAATGGGCGACCAAGAATGACGGGAATCTGAGTGCTTAGATTGTTGATGGGTTCGGTATCTAGGATGATGAAATCTACTGGGTAGTAAAATCGATCAACCTGGACCAACACATCCTCAATTATTTCTCTTGGTACACGAACAAAGCGATCAGCAAGTTGTAGTGTAGTTAAGGTGGGTTTTAATTCACCTAAACCCAACTGTTTGTATACCGAGTAGGGAATAAGATTAACGCTCGCTCCTAAGTCAAGAAGTGCATGATCAATTCGATAGTCCCCAATTACACATGATATGGTTGGGCTACCGGGGTCTTTGAATTTTTGCGGCACATCTTGCTTTAGGATGGCACTCACTTTCTCAGTCAGGAAGATTTTCTTTTGAATATTTTGCCGTCTTTTGTTCGTACATAAGTCTTTCAAGAATTTGGCATAGGAAGGTATTTGTTTCACGGCATCAAGTAGAGGAATGTTGACCTTCACTTGTTTCAACACCTCTAGAATATCCTGAGAGTTAGAGAGAGGTTTTGGTGCAACCAACCGTTGGGGAAATGGAGCAACCGGCTTTCCTTGAGGTTCTGGTTCTAACTCTGGTGGTGCATGGCTAGATCCATCTTCTTTATCCACTTCCGGGTCCTTAGACTTTTCAGCCCTAACCGGAATGGTTTTGTCAATGATTTTTCCACTCCTAAGAGTGGTGATAGATTTTGCTTGCTCCATCTGATTTGAAGAGCTTGGGTCGCTAACTTCATATTGCGATTTAGGATTGGGAAGAGGTTGAGCTGGGAAGCTCCCCTTGTTCCCAATCGCATTTTCAGCCTTAAGTCCTTGTATTGCTTTTGTAAGGTCTTGAAAGGCCTGTAGCATACCTTGATTGAAAAGCTCTTGCTTTTGAAAATGTTTTAGAACCGAATCCTCTTGAGGTTTCTCTTGAGTTGGATTTTGATTTAGGAAACCTTGAGGTGTAACGGTTTGTCCATTCCTCCAACTGAAGTTTGGATGGTTTCTCCAGCCAGGATTGTATGTGTTAGAGGTGGGCCCACTAAAAGGTCTTTGGTAATTGCTTACGGCATTGGATAGCTCATTCAATACTTCTTGAAAGGCAGATATAGTTGGGCAATTCTCAGTAGTGTAAATGTTGCAACCACAAATACTACAAACAATTTCCTTGGCCTTATCCTTCTTTAATTCCATGGCTTCGAGTTTTCGAGTGAGATTGGCTACCTTGGCGTTAATATCATCATCCTCTTTCAGGAGGTACATTCCACCTTTTTCTTTGGAATGAGTCGGCCTAGGCGTAATACTCAGTCTAGGGGAGATGTCCCATGTTTGTGTGTTCTCAGCAAGTTTATCAAAGTAGTCCCACACCTCATCGACACCTTTATTCATAAACTCCCCATTACACATTGTCTCAACTAATTAGCGCATGGGAGATGTCAGTCCATCATAAAAAAAAATCGTGATGTGCCACGTTTCAAAACCATGTTGTGGGCATGAACTGACAAGATCTTTGAACTGCTCCCAACATAGGAAGAATGTTTCATCTTCCCTTTGGGCGAAATTCATGATCGACTTCCTAAGGGTGTTCGTCTTATGATATGGAAAAAACTTTTTAATGAACTCCCTTGTCATGTCATTCCATCTGCCAATAGATTGAGGACGTAGTGAATGTAACCACGTCTTGGCTTTCTCTTTCAAAGAAAAGGGAAAGAGTTTTAACCTGACCGTGTCATCAGACACGTTAGGAAAGTATAGGGTAGTCATGATCTCATCGAACTCTTTCAGATGTAGATATGGATTCTCTGACTCAAGCCCATGAAATTTAGGAAGGAGTTGGATCACCCCTGGCTTGATATCCATATGTCCTGCATTCTCCTGAAAAACCATGCATGAGGGCGTACTCACCCCTGCCGGTTGTAAGTAATCTCATAAGGTACGAGGCGGGGGTGCTTGATACACCTCATTCTCATCCTGGACATCTTCTACCCTAGGTTGGGGTAGACGAGGTTGATTTCCAGCTATATCCTCAATTAAATCAGGGGAATTCAAGCGGTGTCTAGTCCTGCGATGGACAGTTAATCCCTCAACTAATGCTCCTTCAGTCAAGAGACGTCGAGTGTTGTCACGAGCCCACTTGGGCATGAAACACTCACAGCCCTCAATCAAATTCTAAACTTAATCCTAAGAAGGGAAATAAAAATCTAAAAAGAAAGAGAGGGTTGGAAGGAAGTTACCAAATTGGAGTCCCTAAATTAAGAACCTGCAAAAAGAAACCAAAAAGAGATTAGTTCCTAAAAATAGAAATTCTAAAGTTAGAAAATTCTAAGGTGGAAACAAAGTTAGTTTCTAGAAAAGGAAAGTTTCCTAAACCTAGAATTAGAAAGTTTCTAAAAATAAAGGAAGAATGAGTTAGTTTCTAAAATTAGGAAAAGTTTCTAAAAAGGAAAATAACTAACCTAGTTTCTAAAAACAAAAGAGGAAGGTTCTAAACCTAAAGTTAGAAAGTTCTGAATTAGAAATCATAATCCTAAAATAGAAAGTAATGTGAGTTTCTAAAAAGGAAAAAAATTTCTAAAATAAATGAAAGCCTAGAAATAGAAAAGTTCTAAAAATAGAAAGTAGAGAAGTTCTAACCTAAAATTAGAAAATCCTAAGAAGAGAAATAGTAATAAACTAGTTTCTAATTTAGAAAAAGAGAAATTCCCAAGAGGGTATTAAATTTCTAAAACAAAAGAGGAAAGTTCTTAAACTAGAAAGTAAGTTAGTAACAGAAATTCTAAAAATAGAAAGTAGAATTTAGAAAGAGCTTACCGAATTAGAGATTTCTAAAAGGCCTACAAAACAGGAAAGTTAGTTTCTAAACAGAATAAAATAGGAAACAAAATTAGATTCTAAAAGAGTTAGAATTAGAAACTTCAATAAAAAGGAATCCTAATCTAGAAATAGTAAGGAAGAGAGAAATTACCAATTTAGAAACCTATCTCAGAATCCTACAAAATAAGAAAGTTGGGTTAGTTTCTAAAAAGGGAAAACCATCTAAAAATAGAAAGTTACTTTAAATATAAAATTTCTAAAAATTTAAGGAAAACCTGAATTATGAAATTCTAAAAATAAAACCTAAGAATCAAAAAGGTCCTAATCTCAAACTAATCTTAAAACCAGTTATCTTCAGAAAACGTAGCCGTCAATCCCCGGCAACGGCGCCAAAAACTTGTTCACTCCCCAAGTATAGGGTTTTAATGTAGTAATAAACTCGGTAAGACCGAGGTCGAATCCACAGGGATTGAAACCTGTACGTAATCTGAAACTAACTGAGGCTAGAACTAGAATAAGATAAAATCGAAATCAAGTGAATTTGAGGAATAATGGTGAATTATTGATCTAAACTTAAGAATTCAGATAGAGGGAAACTAGGGATTCAGGGGATCCACTTGTAGATATCAGGGAATTCTATGGTAAAAGATATCAAGATTGAACCTTGGTGAATGCAGTTTCAATAGATCAGACGGTTATAAATCAGCATGGATTCCATCACAAAACCATGCCTATGAGACAAAGCCAACAACAGAGTTCACCCAATCCACAACCGATCTGTATGATGTATGAGCGTCAGGAAGAGTTCCGTCATCCAACCATGCCTAGGAGACGATGGTGAACAACAGGGCTTCCTAACCCCATAATCAGAATTAAGATAAAGGAAAACTCAAGCCATCACAGATCTAATGTAATATTAGTCACAAAAAATCATTAAAAACCAGAAGTAGTCCCATTGATCTAGCTGCAATCAATCAACAATTCAGTCTATTATAAATTATAACCATAGAAGCAGACCCATCAAGCTACAAGCTTCACCCCTTAGCCCTAGCTAAGGGGTTTAGCCAATCATGTTGGCTAAATCATGCCAAGGTAAAAATCAAAACAAAGAAACTACTAATCTCTCTCTCTCTCTCTCTCTCTCTCTCTCTCTCTCTCTCTCTCTTAACGTGAGACTTCCAAAACTTCAATGGCTGAAATTTAATATGTACGGTTAATTTATGGCCCCCATCACATGTATGAAGTTTCGAGTCAATCGGATGGCGAGAACCATGTGATCTTGCATTTTACACCAATTTCAGGCTTCTTTATCGTGAACGGCTTGATTTTCTCGGATCCTTGGTGTGTAAATTCTTCAATATCGGTCCTCTGGAGTCCGTCCCTTGCTGTGGTGATTTCAGAGCATCAAATACACACTTTTAGCACCTTTTTGTAGTCCACACTTGCAAATGTACCTTGCATCACAAACACGATTAAATTAGGTTTTTAAACAGTGGTATGTTCATAAATCTGGTAATAACTGGGGTCTAATATGCAATGTTTGACCCTCAACAGTCGCGCGCAAACGCCGGTTAAGGGTCGAAGGTTGCCGAAATTCCACCAGGAAGACCGCGGAAGCCTGTGGAATGGTACGGTTTAGGATACGGGTCTTACATTTTGTGAATTGGGTAAACTTGTGGCTATGCTTCTTATGAGATAAATGTACGTTGGAAAATCCTCCTTGTGGGATCCTAGGATCGGAACCTGGCATATGGACGTTGGGAGCCGAGAATGGGGCACTACGGAGGCTGTCGACACTGGATTCGGCGATCGGGATTCTTGTCAATCCGATTTCTGGGTTTGGAGCATGACAAAAGTGTAAGTGCTATGATTTGATTCCTCTTTGATTGTCAAATTTTGTGTGTCAAAACTTTTTCGTATGTCTTGTGTTTATATCTTGATAAATCTGTTTGAGACACCACGTCAACACTTGAAGTCTAGTTCAAAAAATTCTTCAAGCTTCATGATACTTCAAGCTACAATGTAGAAGATATTAAAGAAGAGCTCAGGGTCAAGACTCAAGTTCAAGTGCAAGTTGAAGTTCAAGATTCAAGTGAAAGTGGAAGTTCAAGATTCAAATATAAGTACAGGACTCAAGTGCAACTTAAAGTGATATTAATTTCAAAGCTTATGAAGTATTCAAGCTACATCAAGAAGAACTCAAGCTTAGTAATGATCAAAGTCTAAGCAAATAAAGTGTTCAATGTCCATACTTCATGTCCCAGGTATGATAAACCTTAGATTGACCTTAGGGTAGGTCACTTTGGCTACATAATTCATTTGAATATTATTACATGATTTTGGTCTATTCTAAGACCAGTCTTAGACCTTGTTCGATTAGTCTTAGCACTGTCTCGACCAGTCTAAGAAGTTCCAAGACCAGTCCTAGAAGTGTTGCAATTTATCAAATTTTCTAGTTCGGCTACGACCAGTCCTGGAGTCTGCTCGACCGGTCGTGGGATGGTCTCGACTCGACCTTTGACCAGTCGTAAAGTTACGACTCAAACTTCAACGACTAAATCAAGTGTTGCACGACCAGTCGTAGAGGGGTCTCGACAGGTCGTGGACTGCCTTCGACCAGTCGTGGACTGCTTACGACCGGTCGTATAACGGTCTAATGCGATCGCGCTAAAAAATTCAAAAATGAGTTTATTCTTGGACCATTCGTGGTGACCTTAGGACCAGTCGAAGACGTATTTCTTCAGCTATAAATAGCACACGAATTTTAGAGTTTTTACATTGAAAATTAAGTGAATTCAAGGCTCCACTCTGAGATAAGTTTGTGTTTGTTTTTAAACTATTTTGTGCATAATTGCTTTCTCTTTTTGCTAGCTTATTTAATTTGATTTTGTTCTTGTATTCCAATCTCATTTGAAAAGAGGAATTGCCTTATTCCTTCTTCTTGGAATCAAAATCAAATATAGCTATGCCCAACTGGTTTAAATCTAAAATCAATTAGAACTTAGAACCATATTAAAGTGAGTAGTGGACATTGAACTTCTATATTCGAACATCTACTCCGATTGGTTCTATCGGGCTGCTACGTAAAGGAGAAATCCAGGTATTTTACAATTTTGTAAATTTCATTCTATTTTGGTTTTTGTTTGAGATTCGCCAGAAAAATCTCAATTTGTGTGGTTATCTGAGGAGAGCCAGAAAACTCAGAAGTGTGGGTTTTTGAATTGTATAAGCCCAAGTTAAAAAGACACAATTGTAAAGGTTTTGGGTGAACCCGTGAAAATCTATTTGATAGTAAACGTTAATATCCCCTGTGTGAGGATATTAGGAGTGGAGTAGCATTTTGTGTGGCTGTTGAAAGACAGTTGGTGTACACACAGGTGAACCACTATAACTCTGTCTTGTGGATTGAATGCTTGCTTAAATTTCATATCATTTATCATTCAATTTTGTGGATTGTAAGTGTGGATGTGAATGTTGTAACAATTTACATTTCAAGCAAGTGTGGGGATTGTTGTAATAAGTTAGATCTCTATTCAGATTGAGTTGGTCAATCTATTTAGTTATTTCTGTAATTTATTTCAATTCCTTGCTATTTAGTTATTTCTATTCAGATTGAGTTATTGATTCAAAAGATGTTCTAGAAATAAGGTTGTCCTATCATATGCCCTTGTTTATTATGTTGTAAGGTTGTCCTTAGAACTGAATTTGTATCAACCTCTCAATACTTATTTATTAAGGTTGAATTGATTTTAGCATTGTGAATTGAATTATAATTGTAAGGCTATCTATTTATCTTTATTCCGCTGATTTTATTTTATTTTGGCATAGTCCTATTCACCCCCCCCCCCCCCCCCCCCCTCTAGGACATATAGCTTGGCCATTTCAAAAAGCCCCCCTAAATAGCGACATCAGGCTCAAAAGGCATCTCTCTAGCTAGCAAATGTGCTTCCTTGAGCCTACCATTTCAGCCAAGCAAATCCATCAAACACCCATAATGCTTGATCTTTGGATCCATTCCAAAATCTCTCTTCATACTAAATTTTGCTGCATATTTTGATCCATTCTCTCTCTGAAGCTGTTGTTAGTTGTGGTAGTTGTTTCCTCACTTGCTAAATTTTGTTGTTAGCTGTGGTAGTCGTTTCCTTGACCCATGGCAGGAAATAAAGCAGTCGGTGTGATGAAAGCAGGGCAGACCTTTACAATCGAACCCATGATCAATGCAGGTATCCTTTTGAGATTTTAGCAAATGACTAGCATTTCAGTACCTTTGTTAAATTCATTATGATAAAAGCTTCCTTTGTAGGAATAGGATCATTTGATTAGACTATTTTTTCACCTTGACAATGGAATGTAAGTTGACCAATTGGATGGTCCAGATTGATCAACTGACCACATGTCCAAATTCAAATAATTGTGCTTGAAGCTCTAGCACTATCTTATTTATTTATTGCTTAATTGCAGCTGATTTACTTTGTTTTCTTTATGGTTGCTACAGGATGATCCTGTTTGTGTTACTGCTCAAGGTGATGGCAAGATTCTTATTACAAATCTATGGGTTGATGGTAAGTTTTTACATTCAGTATATCAAATTTGTTTTTAATTATTTGGTTCTCATTCTACAAAAAGCAAAAGTTGCATTATAGTTTCAAATGAAGATATTGGGCTAACAGGTATGTGGATCTCAACTAGATAGGCAGTGCAAGTGGATCCTCTCCTGCCAAATAAATCCATTGCATTTCCAGGTATGTGGATGTCGACCAGATAGGCAGTGCTAATGATTTCATTATTTATCTATTTATTTGAAACAAATATATGAATATAATCAGATTGTTCTGACTCCTGATATTTGTGTAGGCCTTGGCACGCTTTCAAGAAGTCACCAACATATATTGCTAAGAAAAGAAATTTGTATGTCTTGATTCGCCCAACATCTTTCCATATACATTGTTTTATAAAGTAGAATTGTATTAGAAATTGCGGTCTTAATTGAGTATGGAGTCCTAATGTCTCCTGAAATCATAATTTGGTTCAGACCAAAAATTAAATAGGAATTCTAGTTGTTAATGGAAATGTGCATCTAGATATTGCTTGCCTATAACATTGGACTTGCTCTTGTACAGACATTGTGCTGAATGTTTATCATCAATGCTGGCCCTAGTTTTAGGCTGTTATGGAGCACAGTGAAGTCTTTTATCGATACAAAAACTACTTCAAAGATTCTTGAACTCTCAATGAGGCTTTTCTTTTATTTGTATTTAATTAATTAATGTTGTCTTCTAGAAATACTATGACAATGTGTCTAGCAGTAGTTTTTGACATGCTTCTCTAATTTGAAAGGGCAGGGTTCTTAGAGTTTGATGAATATGTTCCCATGGTAGACAAAGCTATGGATTCAAGCTGGAAGAAAGAATTGTCCCATCAAAACCTCCCGTTTCCTAAAAGTATGCAAGTATATATTAGATTTTATTACGGAGTTGCAGGCTTTTGCAAGTCAATGGTTATATGTTATTATATGAGGTATCATATTTAGTGGATTCTATTTATGTGCATGTATTTGTCATATGATGTATCATATAATGCTTTCGCAGGGAGTTTTTATTTTCAGTATGATTGAACTTTTTAGTTTGATGAATAGTGTTCTTATTAAACAATCATGTGAATAGGATTCTTATTAAACAATCATATGAATGTAAGATTCAAAAATAATAATAATAAATAAATCAATAAAAATCTGATGATATATATATTTTTTTAATTTACAAATATTTTAGCGACGGACCAAATCAGTCGCTAATTTCTAAACAAGTTGATATCGACAGATTTGGGACTGTCACTCTCCTCATATTAGTGACGGACCTTACGTCGCTAATATTTTTAATGATGAATAAGTGGGTTTTTTTTTAAAAATTTTAGCGACGGATTTTTTATTTTTGCGACGAATCTTATCCGTCGGTAATCTGTGACGGACCTTATCCATCACAGATTAAATGACGGATTTTATCCGTTCGAAAAAACGACCCGGTAAACAGTGACGTATGAAATCTGTCGTTTATTTGGTTTTACGATAGATTTTGTCCGTCGCAAATCCATGATTTTGGCCTAGTGTCAATCGAATTATGCAAAATGTTAAGTGGATGACCCACTTTGGGTTGGATATCCTGGACTTATATGGTCAGCCGAGGTTGAACACGGACAATCGACAGTAGTTAAAGTTACACGGGATACTTCACACCTAATGTTAGTTTTGCCCAGGGTTTCCTGTTGTCGATCGGATTGTTCTAATGCATGGCCGAATCATTCTTATGTTTGGTGGTTGTATTACATTCAAAAGAATCTAGAATAGTTTTATTATCATTGAATTAGGTCCATTCATAACCGCTAGTGCGTAACGATCCCATGAAGATTCGTGAGCCAATCATGGTGGTATGAGACATCGTGTCCGAGCTGTCAGCCTATGCCGGGGTGATGTGCTTGCCACATAGGCAAAATATTGGATGACAAGCCCACCATGTTGGATAAATATTAGGCAACGAGTCTCCCCGTAGTGACCACCAAGTACCGATGAATGTCGTGATCCTATCATGTTTTAATGGTTTGGGTGGCACGCCTTCTCCACATTTAGGGTTTGGGTGATGACATTTACCCTAGTCGTGAATGTCCATATGTGACAAGCCATTATATTAACCCGATTTTAAACCCTATGATGATTTTTGTCTGATTGTTCCACTTGTTGGGATGCCAGAGTCATATCACTGTGGCCTTATAGCTGTGAGCATTATTGAATGGTGTCAACTATTTTGACTCTAGATTGGCATGCGTGTATACTAATTTGACTCTAGATTGGCATGCATGCATATATTGGTGCAAATGGGTTGGGTTGAGGAGGACACGGTACACAACCCATTTAAGAATAGGGTAGGAATTCTAGACCCAGAGCTAACCGAGTCAGATCGAAGTCAAAGATAGCTGATCTATTACTTTAGTGGGTCTAAACCCTACTCATTTATACAAGGCTTATGTTTGGTTCGGGTATAGAAATTACAATGGAGTTCTCATACAAATAATGTTCCACACCATCCAATTAGTGGTGACTATTAATTTTAATGACCGGCAATCCAAATTCAATAGGTAAAATTAAATGGTTAGGGTAGTTCAATTAGTGTGATTTTTGTTACTCTCCGTCTTCTACTGTCTAGATTGAGTAGTGGATAGGTTACCCTCCTTTTAGAAAAGGTGGCGAACTATTGCTACAGTTTAGCCCAAATAAGTAAAAAATAATAAAAATAAAATAAAATAAAATAAAATAAAAAATTAGATACACGTAATTAATTAGTTTTTCTTGGGTGTGGGTCATGTCCATTTCAGTACGATCCAAATCAGAACCACTTAAAACTTGTTGGGGTCAAGTCAAGTCAGATTGATTTTGATAGGACCTAAACCACTAGTTTTCAGTGTGGATCTAATGGCCCATCAAGTTTACCTGACCCATTTCCCCACCTGCATACCACATTTATATCGATTGAGTTGCCACAATTACCATGACGAACTGTAACTTCCCAAATTTTTACTATTTTGGATTGTCAAAAATCCTTAATTTTTTTCATATATAACTAGCCCACATCGTCATTTACTGACCCTTGACGCTCGAGGTGAGCCTATACATATGTGATACCAATAAAGAACTGTACAAATTCAATTAACCAACCGTATGAAGCCAACTAATCCGCCTGATCACTTAAACCTCAAGTCCAGCCTCATGAATTGTTCATCTAAGGCTCAAATCTAACTGACCCATCACTGACTAATCGAGATAACCATAACCAAATAAAAACATAGCTAAAGCCGAGTCAACTATGGGTCAGATCTTGATTTATAAACTAAATCAACCTGGTCACTCATTTAACCTAAGAACTAATGATCTAGAGTGATCATGTCTGAATCATCATTTTCGCTAATTTCGAATAGACCACACTAAGAACATAGTTAATCTAGACCCTAACGACTGCGCCCAAGAGATCTCCCTACCCAATTCATTCGAAAAATGCCCTGATTATCCGAACAAGCTCTAAATCGCTCGTTAGTGGCCCACTATCTTTGAGATTATAGAATAACATCCGTCTCACTAGGCTTGACGTCCATCGCGGGTGGAGAATCAAGTTAATACCCAAAACTGCACAACTTAGGCCAGAACTCAAGTGCTTGAAATGCGCAAATCCCTTAGGCTGAAATCTAAAAACTTAAGTGAAATAGACCTTCTACTCTTTTGCGAAGTTGTGACTTTCTGACCGTTATATCGCAACCAAACTCGAGGCATGAGTTAAGGATATTTTCCTGCTTATATCTGTATAACAGGGGCCCTGATCGAACATTGATGACTGTTTATCACAAATTGGGCCCCTGCGATCAATTAACCCATCTGTTTGCCACCAAACTTGGAACAACCCTTCATCTGACCATGGGTCACCTGCTCCATGACACAGATGGGCCAGGGGGCCACTAGGACAGCCCCAAGGACCAGAAATACACCCACTAGGGGTATATACATTAGAACTAGTCTACCCAAGGCCAATTAAACCAATTTTCAGGCTATATAAGCCCTTAAGCCTCTCTCCCACACTCCCATACAAATTTTTCTGCTAAGTGGGAAGAGAGAGGAGAGATTAGAGAGGGAGGGAGCTCCAAGGAGTTAGATTTTTTAGGAATTCACCCTCCTACCTCAATTCTCATTGGAGCCTACGATACCGTCGCCGTAGGAGCGGCCCACCAGCCATAGAAAGGTAATCAGTCCATCCCTTCTAATTTTAGGTGTCCTAACCCACTTACAAGTGATCTAACATGCAAATTCTATCGTCGCAGGTCTCCGACACACCATCCCGCGGGATAGGTACCTTGGAAGCAGCTCCGCAAGCCGTCGAACCATACCTAGGTATGAATCATTATCCTTAGGTGGCCATTTATCGAACCTGGGCTGGAATTTTGCTTTGCATGTTGATTTTCAAAGGATGCCTTACTAGATATTTCATTTTAACCTGATTAATCTTGTTTAGAGTGAGAAGTGTTTAACTCTAAGCCATTATAATGTTGCCTTTTATTTTAATTTCCTTTCCATTAAGAGAAATTGAGTATAATTCATCCCCAAATTTGAAGTAATTTGGGGGAAATGTGTTACATGTCTCCTATGCATTTAAATTAGGATAATTAATTACAAAATTATTTACATGCATGTCTAAATTTTCTATAATTAGAAGTAGTACATGATTCTCTTTCAATATTAAGCAACTTAAAATTTATTTATATGCTTGCTTAAATCTTCCTTGCAATTAGAAGTAATTCATTATCTCTTATGATATTAAGTAATTGAATCCTATATTTATACATGCCTTTTGTTAGCCCCTATTAGTTAGGATATCCTGAGGTACTGATGAATTTGGTTGTTTATTCATGAGTAGAATTGTTCGTGGCATACTATAAAATTTTAGTCTAACGGTAATTGAGTTATCCAACAAAATTAGAAAGATTCGCAAGGGAAGCCCTACTGATTGGTAGCCTTGGGCCAATCCGACCAATTCAGGCTGAAGAAGGACAACCGACAGTAGATGGACTACGCGGGATGCTTGCACCCAGTGCCGATTGCGTCGTGCTTCACCTGAGTCAGCCGAATTAATCCACCAGTTGGCCAACTATGTGTGTTCACCATGTATGGTCACGCCTGCCTGAATCTGGAACACCCCCATACCCTAGAAACGCCTACTGATAACCATTAGTGATACGATCCCACTAAGACTCATGAGCTGGGCATGGTGGTATGGGACACCGTGTCCGATCTATTGGTCTATGCTGGGGTGACGAGCCTCCTCGTAGTGACCAGTGAGCAACTAAGACTCGAGAGCAAGGCATGGTGGTACGAGACATTATGTCCGTGCTAACGGTCTACGTGGGGTGACGAGCCTCCTCGCAATGACCAGCGAGCATAAGAGGTGATGGGTCCTTGTTAAATGGCTCCCGTCAAATTACCCGAACGATGGTTCCGTGCCAGATTATTGTTCGAATGACTCGAGCATGAATGAAATTGGGTGACGAGCCATTCCTTGTAGTGATTTGGTTATGTAATAAGCCCGTATCTTGAAACTGAATGATCATACTCGGTGTTTTGGTGACAACCCATACCGAGTTGTAACACTCTGAATTTTCGCTATTTTGAATTACAAAAAATCCTTAAAATTTTCTTTTGAGAACTAGCCACGTCATCACTTACTGACCCTTGACACTGGAGATGGGCTTATACGCGGCTGGTATCGATAAAGAACCGTACAAATATGATTGATCCACCGTATAAAACCAATAAATTCAATCGATCACTTAAACATTGAGTTTAGCCCCATAATTGTTCACATAGGGCCCAAATCTATCCGACCTGCTACTAACTAATCAAACAACCGTAACTAAATTAAAGATCTACCCAAAGTCGAGTCAGCTATGGTCCAGATCTCAATTAATAAACTAAATCAACCCAGTTACTCTTTTAGCCTAAAACCGTCGGTTTAGTATGACCATAACCGAATCACTATTTTTACTAATTTCAAATAGGTCATACTGTGAACTTTGTTAATCCATACCTCAACCACTGTGCCCAAAATATCCCTTTACCCAATTTATTCTAGAAGTGCCCCAATTACCGGAACGAGCTCTAGACCGCTCATTAGTGGGCCGATAGTTCCAAAATTATAGAGTAATGTCCATCTCACTGGGCTTGTGGTCCATCGCGGGAAATAGACTCAAACAATGCCTAGATACAAACGATTTACGCCGTCCAGTCAGCACTTGTAAAATGCAACTCTCCCAAGTATTGGCAAAAAATCTGAATTTTAAAACAAATGGCCCCGCCACCTAGGAGAATAAATTAGGACATTTCAGCCGTCGGTTTTCACCCAAATTTGCACCATAGGTTGAAGATATTTTCTTGCACTCGTCCGCCAAATCTGACCCCCGATCGAGAAACGGTGACCATTGTCGAACCATTACGATAAAACCCCACGTCCGTTTACCGTCAAACTTTGCACAGTCCTTCATCAGGTCATGGGGCACCTATCCTATGAGTTAGAGGGCTAGAGGGCCATTAAGGCAGCCTAAAAGCTATAAGTGGGCCCCAAATGGGCATTTGAGGAAATACATAATACCTAGGGCCAACTGAAATAAAAATCAAGGTATATAACCCATTTCAGCCCTCGCTCCCTCATTTTTATAACCATTTCCAACAGCTGAGAGAGGGAGAGGGAGAGAGAGAGAGAGAGAGAGAGAGAGAGAGAGAGAGAGAGAGGAGGGTACGTGTGTGATGGGAGCTGGAGAATCAAAGTTCTCGCACCCCTACCACCACTGCACGCCGGAAACCTCAGCCTTACCATCGTAGAAATGAGGTGTAGCTGATCCAAGGGCCTAGACACATCAAATTTGTGAACCCGCCACCACTAGAGTAACTCGAAGGACCTCCAATCTACAATAGGTGCGGACCATTCTCTTTAGGTGGCCAATTAGCAATC
>JAJHSJ010000001.1:41691002-41791002 GCA_021015155.1 Magnolia officinalis
ACCATATTATCCGTTTAGGGCTGCCAGGGCTGTTGCACGCACTCGTTGCTCCACTCCCTCATCACCCATGACGGATCATACAACGTAAACATGAATTTAAACATATGCAATACATAGATAAAATCATACAATCAATTGAGCATGTTATGAAGTACAACAAAAGCATGAGTTTGTACATATTCAATTCCTAATCATACAGATATCTAAAGAAATCATACACATATTTAAAGAAGTTGAGAATCATATCTCAACACCCTTAAACATTACAATTTACTAACTACTACTCATTCAGACATTTCGACAAACACTTTAAAATACATACATCAACATACATGACATATGTTGATCGCATAGGCATTAGGCCAAATCCTTTCACTAGGGAGTTTCCCCAATCATAACACGCGTACACCCACGACGGATAGTCATGGCAAGCAGGAATCCAAGTTCCATATTCATTCCGTCATTTCCACAAACACTTGGGCCACACATTTTAATATAAGTAGTGTATATTGGCCGTGGCGTGATTTAGGGCAATCCTTTCATCAAAGGGGTATCGCCAATACCACAATCATATATCCATGACAATTAGTCATGGCGAACACGAATGAGAATTCTATACTCATTCAGTCATTTTCACAAACACTTAGAATACACTATTTAACATACATAGTGTATATTAGAAAAAAAAACATGTATTAGGGCGAGTCCTTTCGCCAAGCAAGTATTTTATCTACATGTAATATATTAATACAGCAAATAATCATGGCAAACACATTTCCAAAATTTATACATACACCGTACTTTCTAGAATACACTATTTCAACATACATAGTGTATACTAGCAAAAACATGTATTAGGGCGAATCCTTTCGCCAAACAAGTATTTTATCCATATATAATATATTCATACAACAAATAATCATGGCAAATACATTTCCAAAATTTATATGTATACGGTACTTTCTACAAATACCTAGAGTATGTGAAATTCCATAATCTTCAACTTTAATCGAAACGAAAAACAGACAGCACTTTGTACATGTGCAATTGCATGCAGATCATGAATCTATCATTATCTGACATTGAAAGCATTGAAAACCATAACCTATACACCTAAAGTTCGCACCTTTTATTGTAGAATCGTAACGAATCCAATAGGTTTGCTAAGCTTTCCTATACGGCAGTTTGGTAACCTATAGAACGGAATAGGTTAGCTATTTCATAACCTACAACTATCAAAACTCCAAATCAGTTTAGGGTTAGGGTTTCTTACCTAGAAATGACGCCGGAATCACCGGGAAAAGGACAAGAATAGTGTGGTTGAGCATGGATAGCAGCAGGGAAGAGTGGCAGGGAGATTCTCCCACATCTCCCACACTTTCTCTCTCTTTTCTCTCTTCTCTCTCTAGGGTTTCTCTCAAATTCATATGGCTACAATGAGAGAGGGTTTAAGGTCCTTATATAGCCTAAAAATTCACCGAAATAGACTCCAGGTCAAAAGTATACTTAGGTTATAACCAAAGTGGGTCAGTTTCAGCTCAATGGAGGACTTCTGGCGGGCCTCCTTGAGCCAAAGGTCGGACTTAAGCTCACTAACACTGGAATTACGTTTAGTTAAGTTTTCGTTTCAGTGGGGATTCCAGATCACGCGTGGCAGACCAGTTTCAGTTCAACGGTTAGCGGATCTCGATCGAAGATTCCGAGTACATGGATATGTGTATGAAATTTCTCCTGATCCGAGGGTGTAATTTGATCTGATTCTGACGGTCTGGTTGCTTAAAACTGATCCGCAAGCGAGAGGTTCCAAATTACTATTTGAGATATTTTATTTTGAATTAATTTCACATTTCTCACACTCTTCACTCCAAGCTCAAGCGAATAGCGCTGGACACTATCTGGATTTGATTTCCGAGATAGTTGTCAAGCCCAGCAAGGCGGTCCTAATTCCTTAATTTAGGGTAATAAGACTTCCGACGTGCAGTCTAGATCCGATAGGGAGTTTCGAGATGCTCCCAAGAGCAGCCGGGTAATGAGATTGATCCTAGATTTTAGGGTAACCTAGCGTCAATGATTTTACAAGTTTTGGGTCTTGCAGATCGTATTTAAAGTGATTGGTGCTAATTTCACAGGCACTCTAGTTTAACACTAGCTAATTCTCACCTAATTTCTAAAGGATTTAGTCCTGAGTTATTTCTGTCTGAGGTGGTACCTGGGCCTTTGTAGTTTGTATATAAAGTGATGCAAGTTATAATACTTAGCTAGTTTAAGATAGTGTCTAGGGTGAAAGTACTTAGAAAATTTAAAGAACGAGGTGGTGAAGGGTGAGATTTGTGAAGGAAATGGGTTAAGGAGCAATTTTATACTGTGAGATTCAGTTCTAACAAGTTAATAAGGTGTAAGGATCGACCCATTGTCTAAGGACGTCTAATCCCAGGTTGGCAAAAATCCGGGATGTTACAACAAATATATGAGGCGTGTTGCTAGGGGTTTACACCAAAGTGATCCATCTAATCCTGCTCCCTCTTCTGGTTCTGACTGACAATTTTACGTTTGGTCTGTAATAACTAGTATTTTACTTTGCTCTATGGCTGCACTATGTTTGCTTGACTGACTTTTGTTGAATTATGCACTATGCACTTCGAACTTTTTATCTCTTGCATCTATATTCCATCTCCTACTTTCCTTAACCTTAGCTTGCCCTTATTTTTTCTTCCTTTGTCATTTTGTGTCAAAAAGGGGGAGAAGGTTTGGTGAAGTTTTGGCTGGATTTAATGATTATGATTATGGGATTGTAGAGTAGTTTGGATGTGCTGTTACTCAGGGGGAGTAAGCTGGATGTTGCTTATGATCTCTATATAACTCGTACATGATTCACTATTGAACCTGTTATGCTCGTATCTCTCTTATTCTTATTGGAAGTATTATTATTTGGGTGTTTTGTCACAAATTTGACAAAGGATGAGATTGTAAGTGCTATGGTCTCATGTTCCTTTGGTTGTCAAATTTCGATGTGTCAAAACATCTATCTGTGTCTTGTGTTTGTATGTTGTTTTATATGTGTTCAAGACACTGCATCAACACTTCATGACATTGGATGTCTTCAAGAAATACAAAGTATACTTCATCATCCTATCAATGTTCAAAGCTACAATGTTGAAGTTCAAGACTCAAGAAACAACTTCAAGACTCAAGAGCAACGCATGAAGTAGTTTTCAAGCTGATGAAGATTTTAAGATTAAAGCTACAACAAGTTTAAATCTCAAGCTTAATAAGGTTCAAATGTCTACATTCGTTGAATGGTTGAAGTTCAATGTCCATACGACATGATTCAGGTTTGAATGACCATTAGGTTGACCTTAGAGTAGGTCATTTCGGATACATAACTCAATTATATCTTTAATAGGTTTTTAGTCTGTTCTAAGACCAGTCCTAGCCCCTGTTCGACCAGTCCTAGCATTGACTCGACCAGTTCAAGAAATTTCACCACCAGTCCTAAGTTGTTGAGAATTTTCAAAATTTTTTGGTACACCTACGGCCAGTCCTAGTGGTCCTTCGACCGGTCATAGGAGTGACTTTGACTCGATCTTGACCAGTCGTAAGTCTACGACTTAAAGTCCAGCAAGCAATTCTATGGTCCTACGACCAGTCGTAGAGAGCTACGACTAGTTGTAGGTGACCCACGACCGGTCGTAGGTTCTTTAAGACCAGTCGTAGAATGGCTTTCAAAAATCGCGCTCCTTATTTCAAATATCCGTTAGAGCTACGACCAATCGAAGGTTCCTAAGACCACTCGTAGATGCGATTTCTGCTTCTATAAATTGAACACAAATTTCAGAGTTTTATAATTCAATTCATAATATTTTCAAGGCTCCACTCTGAGATAAGTTTGTGTTTATTTTTAAGCTATTTTGTGCATAATTGCTTTCTCTTTTTGCTAGCTTATTTAATTTTATTTTGTTTATATATTCCAATCTTATTTGAAAAGAGGAATTACCTTATTCCTTCTTCTTGGAATCAAAATCAGATATAGCTACGCCCAACTGGTTAAAATCTAAAATCTATTAGAACTTAGAACCATATTAAAGTGAGTATTGAAAATTGAACTTTGACATTCAATCATCTACTCCAATTAGTTCTACCGGGCTACTACGAAAAGGAGAAATCCAGGTATTTTACAATTCTGTAAAATTTCATTTCTTTTGGTTTTGTTTGAGGTTAAGCCAGAAAAATCTCGTTGTATTGGTTATCTGAGGAGAGCCAAAAAACTCAAAAAAGAGGGATTTTTTTAATTGTGTAAGCCCAAGAGAAAAAGACACAATTGTAAAGGTTTTGGGTGAACCTGTGAAAACCTATTTGATAGTGAACGCTAATATCCCCTGTGTGAGGATATTAGGAGTGGAGTAGCATTCTATGTGGCTGTTGAAAGACAGTTGGTGTATACAATGGCGAACCACTATAACTCTTTGTCTTGTGGATTGAATGCTTGCTTAATTTTCATATCTTTTATCATTCAATTGTGTGGAATGTACATGTGGATGTGAATGTTGTAACAATTTACATTTCAAGTAAGTGTGGTGATTGTTGTAATAAATTAGATCTATATATATTTCTGTATTTAATTTCAATTCTTTGCTATTCATTTATTTCTATTAAAATTGAGTTCTTGATCCAAAAGACGTTCTAAAAATAAGGTTGTCCTACCATAAGCCCTTGTTTATTATGGTGTAAGGTTGTCCTTAGAACTGAATTTGTATCAATCTCTCATACTTATTTATTAAGGTGATTTGATTTCGGCATTGTGAATTGATTTATAATTGTAAGGCTATTGATTTATTTTATTCCGCTGATTTTATTTTAATTTGGCATAGTCCTATTCACCTCCCCCCCCCCCCCCCCCCTCTAGGACATATAGCTTGGCCTTTTCAGAATGTCAGCACAAGTTTTATGTAACAATCCACAGAGTAAGGAAGCCCTCGTGATTGAATGGTTTGGGTTGCTTGATCATGGTCTATGGCCCATCCAAGTGGTCCTCTAATCAGAGTTTTGGACTGATAGATGTGTGTGCAAATCATGTAATAGAGAGGGTTTACATGCATTTTCTCTATCTTTGTAGGAGATTGTTCCTCTCTAAGAAAAGAAAATTGTCAGGCGTGAAAATTATAACATATTTCAGTCACCAGTTTAGAATGTTGGCCACAATTTCCTTTGGGCTTAAAACCAACATTGTCAAGTGGTTAATGCTTTTAATCATTCAATGTCCAACTACTATCCATTGTAGGGACTGCCTGATGAATAGCCTGGAAGATTGCTTTTCATTAACAAAAAAATAGATGCCAACCTTGTTTTTAAATGTGTTAGCTCGAAGTTGATAGAGCAGAACCGGATGTGCGTCGGAGCTGTCCAGATGTTGAGCGGGGTTCCCTAGAAGGTGGGAACCGCTATTATGACTATAATGAAGCTGTCCATTTCCTATGGACAGCATTGGAGGGGCCTGGCCATTTGGACATGTCGTGTTTATGTATTAGTTCGAAATTAATGGAGCAGACCCGGATCTGCGTCGGAGATATTTGGATGAACGGGGGTCCCTGGAAGGTGAGAACCACTGTTATGACCATGACGAAGCTGTCCATTTCTTATGGACAACATTGGAGGGGCTTAGCCATTTGGACAGGCCATGTTTATATATTTGCTCGAAATTAATGGAGCAGACACGGATGTGCGACGGAGCTATCCGGATGAGCGGGGGTCCCTGGAAGGTGAGAACCGCTGTTATGACCATGATGAAGCTGTCCATTTCCTATGGACAGCATTGGAGGGGCATGGCCATTTGGACAGGCTGTGTTTATATCTGTATTTGCATGGACCACACCCTTAACTTAAACCACACCTTAAAACTATAACCTAAACCTAAACCTTAACCTATAACCTAAACTTTAACCTATAACCTATAACCTAATGTTGAGGCATGAAAAGAGGAAATGGGTCCGCAGAAAGGACTCTGTAGAAAGCAGTTCTGTAACATCCCGAAAAATCGAGGGTCGAGTAGTAACTCAACTCTTGAGTTTCCAGAACATCACCTATGCAACATAGATAATGATGATTGAATGTTGTCTATATTAGTGCATTGAACATGAGTGAGATTAAGCCAAAACAACATATCATACTCCAGAGACAGTTAAATTGCAAGAGGAAGACTGTGATAGATATATACAATATTAAAAAAAAACTGTGGGGGGGTCTCCAGAGTGTGATAATGTTACTAGGTTAAATAATTACAAGTACAGTTCTAAAATATACCAAATGTGAGGAAGTGTAATGTCTTCTATTCCAAGTATTATAGCCCCGTCAATACAATACCAGGTCTTCATAGACCTGTCAGAGAGTTACATGTAGGAGAACTCCTCCTCAATATCATAGTAGTGGTCCGGCTCTACTTCATAAGCATCGCCATCACCTGAAACTCAATAAATCTGATTGGTGTGTACAACATCGTCCCGTAACGTGGGAATGAGTGATCAACTCAGTGGAACAATAAAGCATAGGTTAACATGTTATCAATTCAGTCAAGCAGTAATGATAAAGTAGTACAATCAAACAATTCTAACTACTCTTATTTAATGCAAGTATGACATGACATGATGTATGCCCTTGCCAAACCACCCTCATACGACACCATCTTACGTTCGCGAATGCGTTCATCCCTCAGTGCTCCACATCTACCAGGCACATGCAGTGCATTGATGAGCATGATTACCGAGTAATTATTAGTCCATTTCAAACATCAGTATTGGGAAACTAAGGTGCCTCCCTTGTATCATTCCCAAGCATGATCCATCCTAGGGTCGTCAGTCCTAGTTAATCTTAGACGATGGTGTGTTTTCCTGGTCTCCGCAAAGGCTGCCAGGGCTGTTACTCACAAAGGTTACACCACTCCCCCATCACCTCTTTAACGATTCATCACTATACAAATACAGGCCTAGTTATATACTCTATACACTGCGGCAAAACTCGTCGCCTCACCACAGATTCAGGGTATGCTCGAGGTCACTACAAAGGGTTGTCAGGGCTGTTGCTCGCAATCGTTGCACCACTCCCCCATCACCTTATCAATGTAGGCCGACAGCACGAATATAGTGTCCCATACCACTATAATCGACTCACGAGTCTGGTTGCTCACTGGTCACTATGGGGAGGCACGTGGCCCCAGCGTAAGCCGACAGCTCGACCACGGTGTCCCATACCACCATGCCCGACTCATGAGTCTTAGCGGATCGAGGTACTATGGTTAAAAGGGATTTCACTGGTAAGTTTGGTACCCTAGGTTCAAGCAGTAGCGTCCAAACATGGTGAACATACATAAGACAGATCGGGTTGCTTGATGAGCTCGGCTAGCTTGACCGCACAACAAGTTGGACGACATGAAGTGCATAAGCACTTCGCGTGGCCAACCACTATCGCCAACCGAAGTACGACTCGGATTCGTCGAACACATCTCACGTGGCAAATGAATCTCAGCCACCCATTCATTTTCGTTACCAGTTGTTTGGACTATAATCATAGCCCCCATCACATTCAATTGCAGATAGTTAAAGCAGTAATGAATCAAGATTCAAATCATACAACCAAAGTCTGGTATTATCCGTTTAGGGCTACCAGGGCTATTGCACGCACTCGTTGCTCCACTCCCCCATCACCCAAGATGGATCATACAACGTAAACATGAATTTAAACATATGCATCACATAAATAAAATCATACAATCAATTGAGCATGTTATGAAGTACAACATAAGCATGAGTTTGTACATATTCAATTCCTAATCACACAGATATCTAAAGAAATCATACACATAGTTAAAGAAGTTGAGAATCATATCTCAACACTCTTAAACATTACAATTTACTAACTACTACTCATTCAGACATTCCAACAAACACTTTAAAATACATACATCAACATACATGACATATGTTGATCACATAGGTATAAGGCCAAATCCTTTCACTAGGGAGTTGCCCCAACCATAACACGCGCGCACCCACGACGGATAGTCATGGCAAGCAGGAATCCAAGTTCCATGTTCATTTAGTCATTTCCACCAACACTTGGGCTACACATTTTAGTATATATAGTGTATATTGGCCGTGGCGTGTTTTAGGGCAAATTCTTTCGTCAAAGGGGTATCGCCAATACAACAATCATATATCCAATGACAATTAGTCATGGCGAGCACGAATGAGAATTCTATACTCATTTAATCATTTTCACAAACACTTAGAATACACTATTACAACATACATGGTGTATATTAACAAAACAAGTATTAGGGCTATCCTTTCACCAAGCAAGTATTTTATCCATGTATACTATATTCATACAGCAAATAATCATGGAAAGTACATCTCCAAAATTTATGCGTATACGGTACTTTCTAGAATACACTATTTCAACATACATAGTGTATATAAGCAAAATATGTATTAGGGCGAGTCCTTTCGCCAAACAAGTATTTTATCCATATATAATATATTAATACAGTAAATAATCATGGCAAACACATTTTCAAAATTTATACGTATACGGTACTTTCTACAAATACCTAGAGTATGTAAAATTCATATTCTTCATCTTTAATCGAAATAGAAAACAGACAACACTTTGTACATGTGCAATTGCATGCAGATCATGAATCTATTACTATCTGACATTGAAAGCGTTGAAAACCATAACCTATACACCTAAAGTCCACACCTTTTGTCGTAGAATCGTAACGGAGTCAATAGAATTGCTAAGTTTCTGTATACGGCTATTTGGTAACCTATAGATCGAAATAGGTTAGTTATTTCATAACCTACAACTATCAATACCCCAAATCAGTTTAGGGTTAGGGTTTCTTACCTAGAAACGGAGTTGGAATCACCGGGAAAGCGATTACAACGGAGTGGTGGAGCTCGTGGAGCGGCAGGGAAGCAAGGCAGGGAGATTCTCTCACATCTCCCACACTTACTCTTTTTTTTCTCTCTCCTCTCTCTAGGGTTTCTCTTAAATTCGTATGGCTGTAATGAGAGAGGGTTTAAGGTCCTTATATAGCCTAAAAACTCCCTGAAATAGACTCCAGGTCAAAGTATACTTAGGTTATAACCAAAGCGGGACTTTTTCAGCTCAACGGAGGACTTCTGGCGGGCCTCCTTGAGCCAAAGGTCGGACTTAAGCTCACCGACACCGGATCTACGTTTAGTTAAGTTTTCATTTTGGTCAGAATTCCAGATCATGCGTGGCAGACCATTTTCAGTTCAACGGTCAGCGGATCTCGATCGTAGATTCCGAGTACATGTAAATGTGTATGAAATTTCTCCTGATCCGAGGGTGTAATTTGGTCTGATTCTGACGGTCTGGTTGCTTAAAACTGATCCGCAAGTAACACGTGCCAGATTACTATTCAAGATATTTTATTTTGAATTAATTTCACATTTCTCACACTCTTCACTCCGAGCTCAAGCGAATAGCGCGGGGACACTATCTGGATTTGATTTCCGAGATGGTTGTCAAGCCCAGCAAGGCGGTCCTAATTCCTTAACTTCGTGTTAATAGGACTTCCGACGTGTGGTCCGGATCTAATACGGAGTTTCGAGATGCTCCCGAGAGCAGCCGGGTAATGAGATTGATCCTAGATTTTAGGGTAACCTAGCGTCAATAATTTTACAAGTTTTGGGTCTTGTAGATCGTATTAAAGTGATTGGTGCTAATTTCACAGGCACTCTAGTTTAACACTGGCTAATTCTCACCTAATTTCTAAAGGATTTAGTCCTGAGTAATTTCTGTCTGAGGTGGTACCTGGGCCTTTGTAGTTTGTATCTAAAGTGATCCAAGTTATACTACTTAGCTAGTTTAGGATAGTGTCTAGGATGAAAGTGCTTAGAAAAATTGAAAGAACAAGGTAGTGAAGGGTGGGATTTGTGAAGAAAATGGTTTGAAAAGGGATTTGAGGCTTTAATTGAGTGTTTGAGAAGTTAAACCGGTGTTAGGATTGACCCATCGCCTAAGGACGTCTAATTCCAGGTTGGGAAAAATCTGGGCTGTTACAAGTTCGCAGAAAGCAATTCACAGAAAGGATTTCGCAGAAAGCAGTCTGCAGGAAGGAGTCTGTAGAAAGGAGTGTATAGAAAGTAGTCTGCAGAACGGATTCTGCAGAAGATTGTCCGCAGAAATGTGTCCGCAGAAATGAGTCTGCACGAAGGTGTCTGCAGAAAGGTGCGCACAACAAGAAGTGCATAAGAGGAAGTGCGGAGCAAAATCCGCACGAAGGGGGATCGCAGTGCTGATGTGGCGCGATCACACGTGTGAGAGGGCTATAAATACCCCTCGACCCCTCTGTAGGGGTCATTAGCTATCATCCAGAGAAGAAGCAGACCAGGGAAAGAGAAGGTAGAGCGAAGTTTTAGCTCGTCATTTGTAGTGCGGGACAACAATTGTGCGGCGCACAAGGCTTGTTGCGCACAAAGGTCATCGGCGCACAGAGTTTATTGGTGCATGAAGATCATCTGCGTAGGAAGATCATCTGCGCAGGAAGATTATCTGCACAGGAAGGTTATCTGCACATGAAGGTTATCTGTGCACGAAGGCTCTCTATGCACGAAGACTCTCTATGCATAAAGATTTCTATGTAGAATGGACCCTTTTTAGTGACTTTTAGATGGACATTGAGCATAATAAAATATTATAGTTGCTTTCCATTATCAGTTATTAATATTTTATTTTGGAATCAAAGGAGAATGGGATGTAAAAGGACTTAGAAGAAATAAATTAAGATTGTGATCATCTTCCTTGCTTTCTTCTATTAATTATAAAGTGAATGAATTCCCAAACAAAGTACATTTGTTTCCTTGTTCGAAACAAAATGGCGAGTCTGCTGGGGAATTCACCAAGATATATTTTATAATTAATTTAAGAACTGCGAGCAAGGTAATCTCAACTATTTGTGCTTTCAAAAGCGCCAAAATGGAGACTCTCAACGAGAACGTCTTGCCTTTCATCTCCAAAATAGAATATAATTTAATATAAGTATTAATTTCATTTCCTTTTCTTTAAGGAGGAGAAGAAGGAAAGGAAAGAATTTCGCGACTAAGCAGGCAATGGCAATCATTCATGCAAGAACAGTTTTCTACTTCACCGTGACGGGATTTGTCGTGGAATATGTTGACAGACAAACTGAGGGCAACAAAGATAAAACAACATCGAACTGATAAATAAAACAACAAGCGACTGCCACAGTCGTAACTGCTTCACCAGTTGCACAGGAAGAAGCAGATGAATGGATTGTTGTCACGCGCAGGAAGGCAAAGACTCAAGGTGTAAATGCGACAAGAATAAATTCACCACTAGCAAGAATCAAAGGGCCAGTAACATGTAACGTCGCCAAGAGAAATCCCGAACTCGTTCCCCCTGTGATATATCCTGAGCGAACAGGTCCACGATTAGTATCGCGTGATTTTCCACCTCTGACCTCCTCTAAAGTCAAATGGACGAAAGAGCAGAAAGGTAAGGTGTTATTAATAAGCTCGCCAGTGACCATGTCACCACAATCGGTTGATAGCATCGAAAGTATTCAGAGGTCTAACGAAACTCTGTCCTCTCCTCTCTTCGTGAGCCCTATTGCATTGACGTACTCTCGCTCCATCCCGACCACAACTTCGTTGAAGAGTGGAGAAGCTGCAGTACATATGCCCGGGACAAATCAAGGCAATATGCCGACTACAGAAGATCGTATGAATGCAATGGCAGAAGTGCAAAGAACACTAATGGAAGAATGTAGAAATCTTAGAGAGACCTTGGCAACCCTTGCGCACAATGTAGCCCAGATGGCAATTCCACCAATGATGGGTACGATGAATGGACCAGAGAATCAGCCAGAAGGTTCTCAACCACAGGGGACAGGATCACGGGGGTCTGTCCCAGTCATGAGAACCGTAACGCAAGATGAAGTGAGACAAGTTGTCGAAGAAGCTGTTAGAATATAAAGAGAACGTGAAAGTACTGGTCGTTTCAGGTACCGAACGCCATACCCAAGAGAAGTAGAAGATGTCTCATTCCTGGTCAATTTTAAGCATCCGGATTTTCAGAAGTTCAATGGGGAGGGATCGCTAGAGGAACATTTGATGCACTTCATTACTAGTATGGAGAATTTTTCTATAGTACTGCAGTATTGTTTGCGGTTATTTGGGTCATCACTGACACATAAGGCATTCGATGGTATTCTAGCTTGGCTCCGTGGTTGATACGCACTTGGGAACAAATGCAAGATGTTTTTATGTCAAACTTCTTCTCTTCGGAGCATGACGTTAGCATTACAGAATTGGCTTTCGTACGGTAGAAAGAAGGAGAGCAGGTGGAAAATTTTATAAACAGATGGAAAACATTGGGAGCTTCATGTAGACAGTTGCCAGAAGAAAAAGAACAAGTCGGAATGTGGTTGAATTCTATGGAGACAGAGATCGTGTTTGGACTCACCAACACCGACATCAGGACTTGTCGTGACTTGGCTACTAAAGCTCATGTTGTGGAATTAATGACTTGTAAAATGCTAGTATTTCATCGTGATAGCTCCAGGAGAGCACCTAGTAGAATGGCCGTAATTACTATCGATCGAGACAAGAGGAGCAGAAGTACAAGGGACTCAAAGGGAAATAGGCCTAAACAGAAAGAAGAATGTAATCAATCAAGAAATAGATACAGTGGGAAGAGGTCCAGGATGCTCAACTCTCATGAAGGGTTTACGTTTGACAAAGAAGATGTTCTCCCTATGATGAATCAATTGTTAAAGGCTGGTACAACTGAGTTACCAGAACCCAAGCGTCCCGAAGATGTAACAAAAACTAGAGAAAGAGATTTTTGCAGTTATCATCGCCTGGTGGGACATCCGACGAAAAATTGTTATACATTAAAGCGCATAATAGAACGGATGATAGACAGGGGTGATATAGTAGTTGGAAAAGAAAGAGAAAGAGATGCAATAGCAACGGTGAATGTGCTTACGATCCGAGAAAGGGACCGAAAAATGAGAAAAGGAGGATTATAATGCGACAAAGAAGGTGGCAGTGATTACATTACGATCAGGAAAGAATGTAACAATTCCCGCGAAGCAAAAAGACGGGATCAGAAGAAGACAAGTCACTGGGGAACCGAATGATAGTGACGGGAAAGGAAAGAAAATGAGATGGTGAAAGTGGCTTATGATGTAGTAAATCACCTGAAGGGCATACTGGCACGATTGAGCGTTTATGATGCGCTGAAGTTGTCAGAAGAATTTCGACAGCAGAGTTTGGTCTAAGAATTGTCTAACTGTGATGTCAGAGAAACCCTATTGGCGGAATTTGAATGAGAAAAACACGATGAGCTAGAAAAATTACTTGCCAGTTGTTTCTTTTTCTGATGACGATTTGACCTATGAGGCAGAGCATAACAGACCACTAATGATGGAAGGCCATATTCAGGGAAAGAAGGTTAAACGGGTTATGATCGATAACGGGTCTGCGGTGAACCTTTTACCACTCTCGATGTTGAGTAAATTAGGTTATCATCGCTCTAACCTACGCCCTAGTGGAATGATGATATAGGGCTTCAATCAAGATGGGCAGCGTGCACCTGGCAAAATCATAGTGCCATTAAAAATAGGAGAATTGATTACTGATGTCGTATGTCATGTTATAAATGTTGTGACAACTTATAATCTTCTCCTAGGCAGGCCATGGATTCATCAAAACAGTATTGTACCCTCTGCGTTACATCAATGCTTCAAATATTGCAAAGATGGAATACAGTACAAGGTAATGGCCGATGCGAAGCCATATACGGAGGCCGAGTCCTTCTTTGCAGATGCAAATTATTATAAAGCATTCGCTAAAGATGAAAGAAAGAACGATGAAGGCAAAGTTCTGAAGGACCACCAGATAAATGTGACTAAAGAGAAGATAAAAGAGGCAGAGTCGTCCAAGACTGCAGCGGCAAAGAAAAAATTCTATTTCGTACCGAAACATTTGAGGCAACCAGGGCAGCCGCCGTTAACTCTGTTATCACCAGAACAATTGAAAATTCTGCAGTCTAATTATACGGTGCCATTGCCGTATGTTGAAAGAAATGAGCCGTTTTCAGCCGCTCCTGGGAGATTTCAGGTTAAGGCTAGTGCAAAATATCCATAACGAATAGAATTTCATGCTTCAATGGAAGTAAGGATGGGCGAAGAGATTGAAAGTAACATATACTGTGGAAGATTAACATCGCAAGATTTCAAAAAGTATAGTCCGGCAAGCAAGAGAATTATGAAGAGCATGGGATTTGATTGAACGAAGCCCACTGGCCTGAATCATGGAAAAGGAATTCAAATTCCTATTGGGGTTGACCAGGAAAAGTGAAGAAAATTTCAAGGACTGGGGGCAAAATCGTTAGTGAATATGGTTATAGCCGGAGAATTATCAAAAAAGGATTCTCTAATAATCGAACATCCTGAAATGGCTCTAAAGCAGATTGAAGATGGGGGGCAGCCGACAATAGACAGTTTACGCGAGATCAATTGGGTACTGAAGAAGAGCCACTGAACACATTCATTAGTGTCGGCCTTTTTGGGCAGGAGTCTGAGAGGTATGTTCAGCTCCTCAAGGAAAATAAAGACGTCTTCGCTTGGAGGTATGCAGAGATGTCAGGTTTAGAACCTTCAGTAGCATTGCACCGATTAAACATCTCTAAGGAGAAAAAGCCGGTTAAGCAGGCGCAAAGGCGATTTCACCCAGATTTGGTTCCTCTAATAGAAGAAGAGGTCAATAAATCGATTAAGGTTGGGTTTATCAGAGAAGTCAAGTATCCCAAGTGGATATCGAATATTGTTCCTGTGAAGAAGAAAAATGGACAAGTCAGGGTATGCATTGACTTCAGGGATTTAAACCATGCCTGTTCAAAAGATGATTTCCCCCTCCCGATCACTGAGTTACTGATTGACAATACGACTCAGTATGTTATTATGTCCTTCATGGATGGTTACGCAGGGTATAATCAAATTAGAATGACACCTGAAGATGAAGAAGCTATGACATTCAGAACATCACTGGGAATTTATTGTTACAAAGTTATGCCATTTGGTCTCAAGAATGCTAGGGCAACGTATCAACGGGCGATGCAAAACATCTTCCAAGACATGATGCACTAGCATGTTAAATGTTATGTCGATGATTTGGCAGTTTGATCGGGGGATCATCAGGAACATCGTGAGCATTTGACGTTTGTTTTCCGTCATCTTAGAAAGAAGCAGTTAAAGATGAATCCTGTTAAATGTGCGTTCAGAGTATCTTCGTGTGAATTTCTTGGTTTTGTTGTCCGGCATAGGGGTATTGAGGTTGATCCAGGGAAAGTCCGAGCTATTCAGAATATGCCACCGCTAAAAACACTAAAAGAATTGAAAAGTTTACAAGGAAGGTTGGCATATATCCGACGCTTTATTTCAAATTTAGCAGGGAGATGCCAACCGTTTTACCATTTGATGAAGAAAGATACAAAATTCGTTTGGGATCAAGCTTGTCAGAAGGCGTTTGACTCGATAAAAGAATTGTTGAAACAGCCGCCGGTATTAATAGCTCCGATAAAAGGGAAGCCATTGATTTTGTATATATTAGCAGCTGAAATTCTTTGGGAGCTCTATTGGCATAGGTGAATAAGTTTGGGAAAGAGAGTGCTCTTTATTATCTAAGCCGTACTTTGATGGGTGCAGAGTGTAATTACTCTCCAATTGAGAAGGAATGTCTGGCTTTGATATTTGTGATTCAGAAGCTAAGACATTATTGTCTCTCAGATGACATAACACTGATCTCAAGAGCAGACCCAATAAAATTTTTGATGACAAGGCCGATGTTATCTGGGAGATTGGCCAAATGGATGTTATTGCTTTCAGAATATACTATTACGTATAAGCCGACAAAAGCAGTAAAAGGACAAGCGGTGGCAGACTTCCTTGCAGCGCACCCCATAACCGAATGTGAAATTATTAGTGATGACTTTTCGGTTGAACAAGTTATGATAGCTGAGTCACAAAGCCCATGGCAGATGTATTTTGATGGTGCTGCTCAAATGCTAGGAGCGGGGGCAGGAGTAATATTTATTACTCCTCAAGGTGATTTATTGCCTTACTCATTCACGTTGAATGCTGTATGTACAAATAATAAGGCTGAGTACAGAGCCCTCATCATTGGAATGGAAATGGCTCAAGAAATGGGGATAAAAACACTGCATATCTTCAGAGATTCTAAGTTGATTATAAATCAATTAACGACTGACTTCGAAGTAAGAAAATAAGAACTTTTGCTGTATTGTCGGAGAGCACAGCAGTTGCTGGAGCAGTTCTGTCATGTCGAGATTAAGCATGTACCACGATCTAAGAATGCAAAAGTGGACGCTTTGGCTAGCTTGGCAGTAGCTCTGTCCTTCCCAAATCGATGCCCTCTTCACGTAACTATAGAAGAAAGACGATTTTTGCCACCCACAGAAGTTATTGAAGAGAGTGTTGAAACACTTCCTGTATCATGTTTGGAGGTATCAATAGATGATTGGCGTCAACCCTTCATCAATTATCTCAAATATGATATCCTGCCAGAAGATTCAGTGCAAAGACAGCAGGCCAAACAACGAACAAGCAGATTTATCATATGCAGTGAGGTATTATATCGAAAATCTTACAATGGAATGTTGTTGCGTTGCTTAGATAAACAGGAAGCGAGCCAAACGTTGTAAGAAGCACATTCTGGTGAATGCGGTGCACATCAAGCTGGCCGGAATTTATTTCATAGAATCCATCGGATGGGGTATTATTGGCCCACCATGTTCAAAGACGCAATAGAATATGTGAAGCGATGTCATGAGTGTCAAATTCACGGAGATGTTATACATGTTCCCCTAGAGGATTTACACCAGACAGTAGCCTCTTGGCCCTTTTCGGCTTGGGGACTTGATGTCATTGGTCTCATAAATCCTCCTTCATCCAAAGGAAAGCAGTATATATTAGCAGCTACAGATTATTTCTCCAAATGGGCAGAAGCAATTGCACTACGCAGTGTTAGGGAGAATGATGTAGTTAATTTTATCCGTCATGCCATAATATACCGCCACGGTATTCCAAGAAAATTGTTATAGACAATGGCACTCCCTTCAAGAATAGAGGAATGGAAAGGTTATGCCAGAAATTCAGCATCAAACATTCGTTTTCAACTCCTTACTATCCACCGGTCAATGGATTAACAGAGGCGTTTAATAAAACGATAGTTAAAATACTGAAGAAGACAGTAACTGGAAACAAGCATGATTGGAATGACAAGTTGCTGGAAGCGTTATGGGCATACAAAACCACTCATCGGACGGCAACAAGAGCAACACCGTATTCGCTAGTCTATAGTGTCGAAGCAGTAATCCCAATGGAAATACAGGTGGCATCACTCAGAGTGGCAGTACATCAAACCGTTACAGATGATGAAAATGAAAAATACGACTGAGAGAACTAGATTTGTTTGATGAGAATCGCCTGGCAGCCCAACAATGATTGCAATCATATCAGGCCAGAATATCGGCTGCCTTTGAAAAGAGGGTCAAATATCGCTCCTTCAAGAAGGGAGATATAGTGTTGATGCTAAAAAGACCTATAGTGGTCACCCATCGAATAGGGGGCAAATTTGAACCAAAAAGTGGTAAATCAAGATGGACAAGGTATCAGTATACCAGTTAATGCTCGCTTCATTAAGAGATATCATCCTTAAAAGCACTGCTAATTTTGACCCAGAATATTATCAGTATAATACTTCTGCATCAAAAGGGGGCAAGAGTGATCAAGGCCACGGCTATGTACGATTAGATAAATGAATAAAGAAGAAATTTGCAAGAATATCAAAACTATGTGTTAATAGTAGCATCAGCAAGTATTGTAAAAAGAAAGCGATCATCGCCAAGCGAGCTCTGCAAAATCCCAAAATTCTGCTAAATTCTGTCAAAATTGATATCGTCACCAAGCCAATATATTACAAACAATCTATACGATTACGGTGAAGGATATCAGCAAAAGCGGTGAAGTATTATCGATATCAGGCAGATTGGTTTGTCGATGGTCACTTACTTTTATCTCTTAAAGGCAGTCTAGCCAAGCCTGTATGGCCAACTACGCATAAGACCTATCAAGATCGCCATTCGGGTAGCGGCGAGAAGCCAGTGGCCTTAAAAAGCCTGTGAAGGCCATCGTACGCATACCCATGCGAGCTGTGGATGAAGCCAATGACCAAAAGCCTAAAAGGCCAAAAAGTCCTCGATGGCTAGTCACGCGTAACACCCATGCCGTTTGTATAGCTTTCAGGCAGCGTCACAGGGAACAGAGGAAAATGCCCTCCTGTGAATGGGCCTGACCTTGCAGGCAAAGAAAAAGCGGGCTGCAATATGAGCTCTTTAGCCATGTCCATAGATAACGGGCCAACCATGCGTAAGACCCCCCAGATCTATGGTTTGATTCCAGTACTAACTCATGAGGAAGGGCTTAAACCTACTCATTGACAGACTGGCGGCCCTAGATTTGGTACCCCAAAGGTAGCCTTGTGAGCCCCGTGAACTCTAGAGAGTTACTGTGGCCAACCCTGTGCGTAAATCCCCGGCAGTGAAAAGTCCAGTGAACTCCTAAGAGTTACAGAGACCATCACATAAGACCAGACTCCTGCATGAGTCTAAGAAACTGCTTGCTCCAACTACTTAAGAGCTTAAACTGTGTGTGAACTAACTCTGCTAACTTCAAAACAAAATAGTCCCGCCCATTAAAGTAAACACCACATAAGGTTTCCACTTAATTAAAAAAAAAAAAAAAAAAAAAGAGAGAGAGAGAAGAAAAGAGAGAAAGAGGAGAAGGAAAAAAGGTGCAAATTTATTACAAGTATGATAGTTTGTTCATATATTACATCATCAAAAGGAATAAAAGAAACACATGCAGTACAATGCAATATGAAGTTTCTTACAGATTTTCATTTATATTCAATGCTGTCATGTAATGCTGCAATTCCTCTTTTAAGCGAAGCTGCAATGCAGAAGTAGTTTGTTCAGCCTCCATAATGATCTTAGCTTGATCAGGAGTGTCAGCCAATTCCGATTCTAAAAGAGCAGTGATTTCCTGATTTTTCATCTGTTCGGCCTTTACAAAATCAATGGTTTGGATACTGGCTTCGAGTTCCTCTCTAGCCTGATGAATAATCACATCTTCGGCTTCTTTTTTACTCTTGAGCAGTAATATCTCTTTTTAGAGAAGGGTAATTTGATCATCGATAACTGCTTTATTCCTATCAAAAATTTTGATCCTTTCATGAAGAGACTGGCTGGTAACCTCATGGGTAGCAAGAGTGTCAGCTGAATGAGAAAGTTGTTCCTTGAGTGATGCCAATTCCGTTTGACGATTAAGGATTTTTGGAGCGACGACGACATTCCAAACGGCCTCTAAATTTTTAGTTAAGCCGTAAAATTGTAATAAACAGTCATGGAGGGATTGAACATTGACATGTGCAAGGCGAGTAGAGTGATCAAGAATAGCTAAAGAGTATCCAAGAAAGGCCATTGAGTCGAGTCTTTGAAAGCGTTAATAATGAATAGGAATGCATTCTTGAATAGTCCCAATGCGAGAGGTGATACTTTCTCTAATGAAAAACCATCAAAGACTGAAGCCACTGAGTTAGAACCTTCAGAACCACTTGGGGTTGGTATGATTGTGGTTGTATAAGAACAAAGAAAGCAAAATTATAAATTTAGAACGAAAGGATATTTCAAATAAAGAAATGTTCATATGTACCTTGCTTAGGAAAGACAATAGGAGTGGTTTGACTAGAGCAGGTTGAAGGAACTACTGATCCCGGTGTATCTGCGGCTGCAGCAACATTGAGGGAGAGTTCCTGAGCCCCTCTTGTACTAGAATCAACAGTTGTTGGGGTCAGTACATCAACGGGATCTGAGGAGAATTCCAAACTTCGGGCCACTGGTTGAATGAAAGAAGGAAGCACCATGAGAGATTTATTTGCATGAGGAGGAGAGCCATGCGATGCAACCGGGGCTGGCGAAGTTTCCTCTGTGCTATGACAAGGAAGAACATCTCCTATTTCTATGGGAGGTCTTGACGATTGAGCTTCCGTCTCTGCTAATATTGGTGCTCCATGATAAGTTGTGCCAGTAGCCTCTACAATCCGTGGAGAATATGTAGGATCAAAGGGAAAGAAGATGTTTGCTCCAAGAGAACATTCATATTCTCCATAGTCAAGTTGTTCCTCTTCTAAAGGATCCATTGCGAGTGGAGGAGGAATGTGCGGATTAAGTGGGATGTCATGGAGTGAAGATTTAGTCTGGACATTTCTTCTTCCCCGATATCTACTTCAGCATCAGTATTGGCGTCCAGTAAGGCATCGTCTTCTTCATCAACCAAACTTGTAGAAGAAGAGAGATCATCACTGTCAGTGTTAGCTGAGTATTCTGAAGAACTATCGTCTACTGATACTGTCTGTTTCTCCTTGTATACAGTCTTTACTGGAAGAAGACGTGTGCTTCTAACTGGAGAAGGAGCTGGTTGGGCTAAAATGACAGGGACAATGATTTAGCACGAGAGCGGGTCATCGGAGATGAAACAACTTGATTTGCAGCAGAGGGAGTTGCGGCTGCAGTATGACGAGTTGCTGGAGAGGAAGAAGTCACAACTGTTGAGGGATTCGTGGTGATGTGAATAATATTGGAAGGAGAGGCAATGATTGTAGGATTTGTGGTGGCAGAAATACCAGGACACGGTTGATCTCCTCCTTCAGGAGTTGGAGAAGGTAAAGTACCACCTACAGTCTCAAACTCTTCACGAGGGGTAGGGGGCTGTATTCCTCGCTTTATCAAATATAAAGGAGAGCCAAATGCAAACCAGCCTTCTAAGGTGTTCGATGGTTTAACCTCTCTGATAGGCTCTTCTAACAAAATCTTGCGACAAAGATCTCCAGAAACAATAGCATGATCTTTCTCATAAAAATAACCTATTCCCTGTTTTGGCTTGTAATTTCTCAAACGTGGAGGAGGGATCCAAATAGGACGATCCACGGGAAAACGGTTATGTACCAAGTAGTACTGGTGCATCCACCATCGCATCCAGGCGTATGAGGCTGTCACTAGATGGTTATATCCCGGTAGAACAAATCGGGAACCGAAATTCCTTACCAACAATTGTTTCCATATCAGTGTCCAGTTATAAGGACCAACTCCATAACATCGCATAATTCGAGTAACATCTTCTCCTATTTCCCGTACGGTCTGGTCGTATCCAAATTGCCTGGAAAATCAATTGGGGTAATATGGTTCTCTCCAAAATTCCACCCCTTCTTGTAAAGGAAGACTGCCAGAACGGATGCAGAAGAAGAAGGTTCATTCAATGTGGTCCAGATTGTTGTTATCCTCGACGTCCCTATCTTCGGCTTGATGATTTAGGTGGAAAGAGAAGAAATCAATAAACTCCAGATTGTCAATCTTATCTACTATCCAGTTATATGTCTTCTTTATCATTTTTCGCTGCTGGAAATGCCATAAGGGTAGATGCTCAGGGTGAACATAAGCTTTCTCTGGGTCATTATAAGTCCAAGGAAAATAAACACCTAGCCAACCAGAGAACTAATGCCAAGGAGTGAAAGCAAATGAGACTCTTAGCCCTGGGCTCGAACAGTGAGTTGTAGCATGTCTAAAAGCTCGATACAGTGAGCATAACATAGGAGGAGCTAAAGAATATCTTCTTCTACCTTCTACCATTGCACCTGCTACTACAAACAGAGTAGGTCGAATGGAGTCTAAGCTTTTCAAACTTGGAAGAACGACCAAACTCAGCCAGTAGGCTAGGAAAGCAGACAATTCAGTCTCAGGAGTGAATTTAGCAGGGCCTCTTATCTTTTTCTGATTAGCTTCCAGTTCTGAGCCGTGATTGCCAGGAAATCGAAAAAAAAAAAAAGAGGGAGAAACAAGAAAGGTTAGCAACTTATATTAAAAAAGGGTTGAGTGTTACGAGGAGACAAAGAGGATGACAAAGGTACTAACACTAAGAATAGCGAAAAATGTGCAAGCAATAAAAGTGGTGATATCTTATGAACGTCCGGAAAATAAGACATCTCTTGAAAAAATGCGATTGTTGAGGAAGTAATTTTAGGGATCCTGTTTGGGTCTACATAAGCTAATTCTTCATTTGTGGGGATATATTCATCCAAGAAAGACCCAGTAATGGACAGACCAGCTATTCTGAATAGATCCCATAAGGTGATGCTTACTTCTCCAAATGGAAGATGGAAGGAGTTCATGGAAGAAGACCAATATTTAAAAAAACCCTTGTAGATCATTGTATCTTTGTGGAAGAATTCGGAGGTAGCTTCTATTGCATGGTAGACTCTAGCAGCAATAAGGGTCTTTTCATATTTCTTTAAGATTGCTTTTGTCCATACATTGTAGTATGAGTGATCTGTCCAAAGACCACGAGTTCTGAACTCTTCCTTATCCCACAAAGAGTCACGATGATGGAAGCATTGTTGTATTGTTTCGAAAAAATGAGTAGGGTATAGGTCATGAGGATCGAAGCATGGCATGAGGAAACGCATGTATACTACCTGACTGGTTTTCTGGACCATTCCTTTCTCCGTTAGGTAACCTTCAAGAAGTTTTGGTTCCTTTATTACCCAGTTTGACACGTATAGAAGTCTGTTTTGCGTCATGAGGTCAGTTGGTTCACTCTCCATTATGGAACGATGGTGATTGAGGAGCAAAGGTATAGTGATGGTTTCGTCCTTATAAGGATTGCAGAATTTGATTGAATCTGGATATGACTTGATCGAGTTCTAGGCATTTTGAAAGTGCCTCCGATTATGTTCTCGAATCTTCTCCTGAAATGCTTCATCTTTGCTTTTTCCCTTATGCTTCTTAGCAAAGGTTGCATCAGGGGAAGTCTCAGTGGCAAATAATTGGGTAATATCTGTCCGAAGATTGGCTATGGATTTTAGCCAATTCTCCCAGTCCGACTCTTGTCCTTCTGATGGGGGATCTTCTATCTTTCGCATTAAAACAGCTGTTCGAATATGCTCAGATAAATGCTGAATGCGATCACTAAAATTGATGGTGACAGGAGTCGGTTCTTTGAAAAAAGTGGAATATTCTATAGACCTTGGCCTTTTGTGAGCATGGTGTTCGGTTGACTGAGGATCAGAATGTTCTGTAGCACTTACAGAAATATGGGGTCTCTTTGATGAACCAGCCATTATAACCTGCAAGGGAAATTAATAGAAAATCAGGGTTGAAAAAAAGAGATTTGTTAAGTTGAAGATAAAATAAGGGAGCTTTGTGCGCCTAGCTTTGTGCACCCAGCTTTGTGCGCGCAGGAAGGAGGAGTGATTGTGTGCAAGGCTCTGTGCGCAGATGCTACCCGTTTTGGTCCAAACACTGTCGTGCGAAAACAGTCTTGCGGAAGAAGCAGTTGTGCGGAAAAGGTATTGTGCGGCGCACAATGGGGTTAGCGCACAACAGTCTAGCTGAGAAAGTAATTTGACACAATGAGCAGCAAAGAAGAATGAATTGGAAAAGGTAAAGTCCTGTATTTATAGGAGAAGAAGGATCTGTTGTGCTGTGGCCATTGTGTGGTAAAACCGATGTGCGCGCACAATCCAAATAATAATTGTACTGAAAGTGGTGCGCATGATAGAATTAATTTTCTTAATTATTATTATTATTGATCCTACATTATTTTATAGGCATAAAAGAATGCAAGATCAAGGGGGGCATCTATTGAGGCATGAAAAGAGGAAATGGGTCCGCAGAAAGCAGTTCACAGAAAGGATTTCGCAGAAAGCAGTCCGTAGGAAGGAGTTTGTAGAAAGGAGTGCGTAGAAAGCAGTCTGCAGAATGGATTCTGCAGAAGATTGTCCGCAGAAATGTGTCCGCAGAAATGAGTCCATACGAAGGTGTCCGCAGAAAGGTGCGCGCATCAAGGAGTGCATAATAGGAAGTGCAGAGCAAAATCCGCACGAAGGGGGATCGCAGTGCTGATGTGGCGCGATCACACGTGTGAGAGGGCTATAAATATCCCTCGACCCCTCTGCAGGGGTCATTAGCTATCATCCAGAGAAGAAGCAGACCAGGGAAAGAGAAGGTAGAGCGAAGTTTTAGCTCGTCATTTGTAGTGCGGGACAACAATTGTGCGGCGCACAAGGCTTGTTGCGCACAAAGGTCATCGACGCACAAAGTTTATTGGCGCATGAAGATCATCTGCGTAGGAAGGTTATCTGCGCAGGAAGGTTATCTACACACGAAGACTCTCTATGCATAAAGATTTCTGCGCAGAATGGACCCTTTTTAGTGACTTTTAGCTGGACATTGAGCATAATAAAATATTATAGTTGCTTTCCATTATCAGTTATTAATATTCTATTTTGGAATCAAAGGAGAATGGGATGTAAAAGGACTTAGAAGAAATAAATTAAGATTGTGATCATCTTCCTTGCTTTCTTCTATTAATTATAAAGTGAATGAATTCCCAAACAAAATACATTTTCTAAAAATACACTTGTTTCCTTGTTCGAAACACCTAAACCTATAAACTATAACTAAACTCAATTCCCTAAACATTAACTTATAACCTAAACCTAAACCTAAACCTATAACCTACACTTAATTCCCTAAACCTTAACCCGAATTCCTAAATCGAAACCTTAAACCTAAACCGAAACCCTAAACCTAAAACATAAATGTATTCTCAATTCCTTAGTATAACCTACAACACTAACCTAAACCTATACTTATAACTTAAACCCTAAACCTAAACCTAAACTTATAACCTATAACTTAAACCACCTATAACCTACACTTATAACCTACACTTATGACCTAAACCTATAACCTATACTTATAACCTATAACCTACAACATTAACCTAAACCTAAACCTTAACCCGAATTCCTAAACCTAAACTGAAACCCTAAACCTAAACCTTAACCTAAACTTAAAACATAAATGTATTCTCAATTCCTTACTATAACCTACAACATTAACCTAAACCTATACTTATAACTTAAATCCTAAACCTAAACCTAAACTTATAACCTATAACTAAAACCACTTATAACCTACACTTATAACCTTCACTTATAACCTAAACCTATAACCTATACTTATAACCTATAACCTACAACATTAACCTAAACCTAAACCTAAAACCCAAACCTATAACCTAAACCTATAACCTATAACCTAAACCCAAACCTTAACCTAAACCTATAACTTAAACCCATAACCTATAACCTAAAACCTAAAGCTAAACCTTAAACCTAAACGTATTATCAAATCCCTAAACCTAAACCTACACCTAATCCTAATCTCAAATCCCTAAACCTAAACCAACACCTAATCCTAATCTCAACTCCCTAACCTAAACTTGAAAACCCAAACCTAAACCCATCCCGAACCCAATTTTCAAAACCTAAACCTTAACCTATTCTCAATTCCCTAAAGCTATAGCCTATAACCTATAACCTAAACTTAAACCTAACTTAAACCTATAACCTTAACCTAAACCTAAAACCTAAACCTAAACCTAAAACCTAAATGTATTCTCAAATCCTCAAACCTAAACCTACACCTAACCTTAATCTCAACTACTTAACCTAAACCTAAACTTGAAAACCCAAACCTAAACCCGATCCCGAACCCGAACCCGATTTCCTAAACCTAAACCTTTACCTATTCTCAATTTTCTAAAGCTATAACCTATAACCTATAACCTAAACCTAAACCTAACCTAAACCTATAACCTAAACTTATAACCTAAGCCTAAACCTAAAACCTAAACCTAAACCTAAACCAAAACCTATAACCTTAACCTAAACCAAAACCTATATCCTAAACCTTAACTGTAATGCCCTGAAATTCGAGGGTCGAGTAGCAACTCAACTCTCGAGTTCCAAAACATCACTTATGCAACATAGATAATGATGATTAAATATTGTCTGTGTTAGTGCAATAAACATGAGTGAGATTATACCAAAACAGTAATTCATACTCCAGATCAATTGTATAAAGGCAAGCGAAAGACTGAAACTGTATATATATGTATGTAAAGGAAACAAAATCATCACAATCTCCAGAGTATGAACCCATCTGAGTCACCATATACATATATCTGTTTTATGATAAAAAAGTCAAAAGTACAACTAGGGAAGTAATCCCTGCAAGTCTCGCCGATCCGACAGTCTAGTCAAAGCCACCAGAATATTGCATAAATGAGAACTCGTCCTGGTCCTTGTCATAGTCCAGCTCAGCCTCCTGAGTCGTCAGCTCATCTGTACCTAAGACAGAGTCTGGTTGGTGTGTACAACACCGTCCCGTAACGTGGGAGTGAGTAGCTAACTCAGTGGAACAATAAAGCATAGGTTAACATGTTATCAACTCAGTCAAGCAGTAATGATAAAGCAGTACAATCAAACACTCCTAACTACTCTTATTAATGCAAGTATGAATGCAGTCATGATGTATTCCCTCACCACACACTCCTTCGTGTGACGCCATCTTACGTTCGTGGCATGCTTGCATTCCTCAGTGCTCCACATCTTCCAAGCACATGCAATGCATGATGAGCATGATTATCGAATTGTTATTAGTCCATTTCAAACAGCAGGATTGGGAAACTAAGGTACCTCCCTTGTATCATTCCCAAACATGATCCATTCTAGGGTCGTAAGTCCTAGTTAATCTCATACGATAATGTGTTTCTAGGTCGCTGCAAAGGCTGCCAGGGCTGTTACGCACAATGGTTACACCACTCCCCCAGCACCTCTTTAACGGTTCATCACTAAATTGATACAGGCCTAGTTCATACTCTATATACCGCGGCAAAACTCGTCACCTCACCACGAATTCAGAGTATACTCGAGGTCACTACAAAGGGCTCGTTACCAATCAGTGTAGGCCGATAGCTCGAATAGTGTCCCATACCACCATAATCGGCTCACGAGTCTGGTTGCTCACTGGTCACTATGGGGAGGCACGTGGCCCCAGCGTAGGCCGACGGCTCGACCACAGTGTCCCATACCACCATGCCCGGCTCATGAGTCTTAGCAGATCGAGGTACCATGGTTAACGGGGTTCCACTGGTAAGTTTGGTACCCTAGGTTCAAGCAGTAGCATCCAAACATGGTGAACATACATTAGACATATCAGGTTACTTGACGAGCCTGACTAGCTCGAGCGCACAATCATCTGAACGACATGAAGTGCATAAGCACTTCACGTGGCCTAACCACTGTCGCCAACTGAAGTACGACTCGGGTTCGTCAAACACATCTTACGTGGCGAAATGAATCTCAACCAGAATCTCAAGTCTGGTACCGATTGTCTGGACTATAACCATAGTCCCAAACTCAATAAATCCTTATTCAAAGCATGTAGAATAAAGCATAATAAACAAAGTAATTCAAGCATGTTAACAAGCATGTCATAAAGTATATTATAAAGCACCATGTAAACAAGAAATACAAACACATATATTTCATAAGTAAGCAGTTAAGTTAAACAATCAACATAAAGGAAATCATATATGTCTCTAAGGTAGTTGAGAATCCCATCTCAATACCTACCTAAGACACCATCATCCAAACACTTACTCTCACAAGCATTTTCACAAACACTTAAAATACACTATTTCAACATACATAGTGTACATTAGCAAAACATGTATTAGGGAAGTCCTTTCGTCAAACAGGTAATTTATCCATATATAATATATTCATACAGTAAATAATCATGGCAAACACATCTCCAAAAGTTATACGTATACGGTACTTTCTAGAATACACTATTTCAACATTGTGAGACCCGAACCGAGTCCGCATGTGTGCATGTGCATGTGTGAGTATGCATCTCATTTATTTTGGTCTCGCGGTTCTACTAGTTAAATTTCGGTGACCCGCGACCATCGGGTAGTGTTTGCGTCATCCTTGAGTTCGGTCATGTAGACCCGACTCGGATTGACTCGAGACCTATGCCATTGTGTCCGCCTCGTCGCTGCGATTCCGCCGCCGCGTCCCGTGCGTTAATCCGATATGTACATCTCAAGTTATGAGCATTGATCGATATGAGCCATTGATTGCATGATTGGTGGACCCCACCATGGGTTGCACGTTTTCCCATGCCATCATTTCACCCTAGGCTGAGATTTCTAGAAAAGGCTATTACCCTAAGCCTTGTTAATATCACCATAGGCCACCATCATTGCCTAGGAGAGAGAGAGAGAGCCATCATTACAAGTCTTAAAAGTCTCTCTCTCTCTCTCTCTCTCTCTCTCTCTCTCTCTCTCTCTCTCTCTCCCTCTCATTTCTCTCTCTCTCTCTCTCTCTTCTCTTCTTCTCTAGCAATTTCCCTCCATTTCTCCAGCCCATCTTCCCTCCATTCCAGCCCCTTCTCCCTAAAATACCACCTCATCTACCCCTTCTCACTTGATCTTATCCATTGATCCATGTTGCTTGGAGCCTCTAGATGATGGTGATGTAAGTTTCAAGGTTGATCTAGGTGGGTGCTCTTAGATCCTTCTTCATTTCTTTCTTAGGATCTAGTGGGACCCATCAAGTGGTGATGGAGGTCCCTCATGTCTCCATGGTTGAGGCCAATGGCCCTTTTCTCTTGCATGCATGATCCATGGATGGGGCCATTCTCCATGGACCCCATCATGGCATTTTCTTTTGATGCATGCCATTTTCCTCTCTTGTGGCTGGATTATTTTTATTTTTCCATTATTTTATTCTTGATTTCCTGATGTGTGTGGCCCACTTAGTGGCCCCGGAATATCCAGACCGTCCAAGCAAAGTGGACGTCTATGGTTGTCCATTCCATGGACGTTGACACTCTATTTGCTCCATTTTGGGCACATGCAATGGGTTTCATGAAGGGGGTATGGCCTGGATGTTTGTTGGGCCCACTAAGGTAGATCTTAACACAAATTTTGTGGGGTATTTTCCCATTTAATCAGTGGTTATGTTCAGTTATTTTCAGACATACCTTGCTGTCCAGAAAAAAATTCTGGACTGTTTTTGGGTTATTTTTGGCACATATTATGGATTGATTTAGAGGATGTTTTACCTCCAATATTTGATTATTTCTGGAGGTTTGGACCCCACCTAGAAGTATGTTGAATTTCACCTTCATCCGTCCCTGTTTGATCACCGAAAAGAGTGGGCCAAGGAGGGTGGATAGTCCAGATTTTCTGGACTGTCTAACAACCCTTGCTGTACAAACATAATAATCAGTCTGTTTCTGAAATGGTGGGCCACCTTTGTGGACCCCACATTTTTGTATACTTGTGTAGGGATTTTGGTCCTTCATTTTCTTAAAATTTGGCAGACCTGGTCCCGCTCTAATGGGGTGCACAAATCAGGGGCAGCAGCATTATTTCAGCAGCATAAATTTTTTTGAAATACCTTGCTGTCCATAAATTGTAGGAGTTAAATAAAATACTTTTACTGTCCTAAAAATTTTAAAATTTTGTAGAGAGGTGTCCCACCCATGGTAGGACCTACCTGCAAAATTTTAGGGCCAATGGACCCCATTTGGGTATCCAAAAGGGTGGGCCAATATAGTGGGCTGCCAGAAATTTCTGCTATGCAGTCCAGCAGCATAGTTCCATAAAAATAAATTTTAAAAAAATATTTTCTCAGAAGGTGGGCCATATTTCTGGGTCCCACCTTATTGTAGGCTTGATGAGGGACCTTGGGTCCAAATTTTAAGAATTTTGGAGGCCCAGAACCCACCCATTTGATGGCCCAAATTCAAGACAGTTATATTCCAGTAATATTTCACCCTGGACAGATTGTATTCTTTAAACTAATTAAAATACTTATGAGTATCCAAAAATTATGAAAATTTACAGAGACGTGGTCCACTTATATTGAGACCCACCTACAAAATTTCAGGACCAATGGACCCCTGTGTACACTGTGACAAGGCCCGGACTGGCCCACCACATTGGGACGTCCAGGCCAGTCCGATTTTCTGGACAGCTTGTTTCATTCAAATTAATTAAATTATTTCTAGATGTCTAAAAATTCTAAAATTTTGTGAGGTTGTCGTCCACCTATGGATGGACCATCCTGCAAATTTTTAAGGCCATCAGGCCCTTAGACTGACCGTAGTATGACCTCTAAATTGGGTCAGTTTTAGGCCAAATACCCAGGCCCATATGACTAACCACCATGGGATGCCTCTACCTTGGGCTGCTGGGCCTACATTCTAACGGCATGGCCCACTTGAAGTAATTTTTGTATATCGCCCTTCCTATCTGGTGGGACCCACTGTGATATGTGTGGGTCACCATGGGTCAGTAACCCATTTAAATTAAATAAATTTCTGGACTCCAGCAGGCATAGGAAGTGGGTGGGCTGGAATTCCAGCAAGGGGCCCAAATTTGTTCATAGTTGATCTTTTGGAGTCATGGCGGCCCATCAGATTTAAGAGTGTATTGCACACACTCTTTGCCCTCCTTCCTTAGACATTTTGGGCTTAATTATTAGATATTTTGGGCTTAATTAGTTCCCCTTGAGGCCCACCTTTGTGGTGGTTTATGGGTTAGCTTTAACCAGAATTTTTGATAGCTTTATAGGCCCAATGGGCTAGAAACTTATTCCTTGAGCCCAAGATTGTGCAAGGGCTGACCTTATTGATTCATGGACCTAATGGGCCGTCTACAAGCTGATCATGTGTATTTATTAGCCTTGATGTCCTCATAAAATGCTTAATTGTGGGCTGACTTGCAAGGCCCACATAAATGTATATTGTGGAGGACCTTGCTAAGTCTTTGGGCTGGTGTGCAAGGCCCACACTGTGATCAGTATAGGCCTTGCCCATGTGTATTCTTGGACTTATGGGCTGCCCTCAAGTCCACCATAATGTATGAATTGGATGACTTTTATTTCAGTTCATTTCTTTCGGGCCCATTATGTGATATAGTATATGCATGTTTGTGTTAGCAAGTAGGCCTTGTGGACTCAGTTCTTTTGGATAGGCCCATTGATCTCAGGCTTATAGTCTCCTATCTATTGTGATGGGCTTAGGGGCAATAATACACAAGAAGTTGAGCCCTTGGCTGCCCACTAAACTGACCCTGTACTTGGGGCAAAAGTGAGGCCCAACTCACTTGTGTTAAATGCGAAACTTGCCCATGTAAATGAATTACTGGGCTGCCCATGAAGCTCACCACACTATGTGGAATTATGACCTTTGTGGTTGGGCCCAAACCTTACTTGAGGGCCCACTATATGGCCTATGAGTTGGGCTTGGTGTATGGCCCATTAGGCCATGCATTGCTTGGGCTTTAGACCTTACATTATATGAGTAGTGGCGGACTACCTCTTGGAAACCAGTTGAGGTTGGATGTCCTCCTGGGTGATCTTAAGGTAGGCCCATAGGTTTCTCTATGGATGGTTAAAGGCCCACCATAGACCCTAGGCCATTTGTTTAAGGCTCAATGTGTATGTATGTGGAACCTATCTTAACGCATGATTGGTCCAGGCCGTTCAAGCCTTGGATCGCCCGATTATGGAAGCACTCTCTACCTTGGGTTGCTGCTGATTCACATTCCAGTAGCAGGCCCACTTGATCTTTTCTCGACGTATACACACCCTCCATCTGGTGGGGCCCCCTGTGAATATTGTTGGCCTTCATGAGATCATTCCCACTTATTTGACTAATTTCTGGGCTTTAGCAGGCCCAAGAAGCTGAGTGGGCAGAATGTTTATCAAGGGGACTCAAATGTACATTGTTATGGTTGAAACTTTATTTGACATGTGACCCACCATATTGAGAACTTGTGTACGTGTTGTATACTTGAGTTTTCTTATAATCTTTGGGCTTAATAAGTGCATTCTTTTAGGTCACCTTTAGTGATCACATGAGGACCCCATCTTAGATCAGATTTTTGGGCATCCCATGGGCCTAGAGTGGGTTGGGACGTCCCAGCTTGGCCCAACCATATATTGGGCCAGCTTCCACCATTTTGATGGACTTGTGGGCTAAGATAAGGATAGTATTGGGCCTTTGTTGCCCACTTAAATTGCTAGTTATTGGGCTAATGTAGTTGGGCCCATTTCATCATCCAAACTTAAACTTATTTTGGGCCGTATATTGTGTATGCGGGCTGCCCACCAAGTCCAACTTAATGCATGGATTCTATGGCCATTGGGAATTGAGCCTTGGGCCTTAATTTCTCTTGGGGCCCATGTTGTTAAAAGTGGTGTTATATCTTTTTATGGCCTATTATGAGGAATGTATGTATGTGGTTACCTGTGTTCTTATCTTGAATGTAGGGCCTTGGGCCTTGTATCCATATAGTTCGTGGTTGAGATGCCTCTTGGGAATGGTGGTTAAATGTCCCCATTATGGACCCCTATAGGCCCGTTTGTATCTAAATGTCATTAGATGCTCATCTTAAACTCTTGCTAGACTCACTTCTGTGTTACTTAGACATGTAGTTGTATACTTAGTCTTGTGGGCTAATGGGCCCCCACTAGAGGTGGGATTCCTTGTGGATATTGTCTAAATACCTAGTCTTGGTCCCTTCTTGGATAGGATGAGTGTACTACTTTGTATATCGCCGCATAATGCGTCTAGACCCATCTTCATGGCCCATGTGCATCATTGTATGCTTGGATGACACTATGTGTGTGGTTATGATTGTGCCATTGGGCATTGCATGTTGCATTCCTGAGGGACGTAGTATTCCCTCTTGAGCACGTTGGATGCTTGGAATTGATGCATAGTTGATTGTGTGATTCATGCATCTGACATTGCATAACATATGAGCATTATCGCCCTTGCTTCATCAGGGTTGTAGCCTCCACAGATATATCGTGGATGGCCATGTTTGGACACCGAAAATGTTACTTGAGCATACCGGGTGCATAGGATGCCCATGGGTGAAATTCCAAAACTTCCATGGTACCAAGGATCTTCTCCAGCGCCGTGACCGGGTGGAATATATGAGCGCACGAGGGCCTTATACCGTTAGGCCGCGACTCCCACTGTCGTGTAGTCGGTTGGATAGGGGTGTGGCCTTACTCGCCTGATGTAAGGGGGCATTGCTAGGCTGAGTCTGACCAGCTCGTGAATGGGTCCGCTACCGTCAGGCCTTGCTGGTGATTGGTTGTCCACAGGCGGGTAGTGAGGTCTCTTACGCTCGTTTGACTGTGCGGGGTCTGTAGAGCGGCAGTCATCCAGTAGTGTAATGGACCCCGGTGATTTCCTTATGATGGAAATGTACTTGATATGTGGATTGGATATGAGCACTGACATTACTTCGCATTGCATTTGCATCGGCTGTGTAAGCCTCATATTGCATCGCCTTGGCATGGTGCCCAGTATCATTGCATTATAGTACCATTGCATTACAGTACTCATATTGCATTACAGTACTCATCACATTACAGTACTCATTGCGTTATATAGCCTTGGTATGGCTTCCTGCATTATCGTACTGCCTTGGTATAGTTTCTTGCATTCATGATAGCCTTGGTAAGGCTAGTGGTATTGGTATTGATCATGACTCCCTTCTGCATTCTCTATCTTCTTCTGAGCACCATTGTCACACACCTTCACCACCCTCTAAGCTTTCTATAAGCTTATGCACGATTGATGCGTGCAGGAGATCCTAGGCAGGCGTCGTAGCAGCAGAGCGTGGAGTAGAGTTGAGCTTGAGGACTCCAGTGTTGCTGACTCTTTTCTCTCTTTTCCCATTATCTTATGTATGTCCTTTCGGACCTGATGTAAGCTTGTAAAAGTTCAAATTCTTAGTGGATTTTGTGATGTGTATCCTTTGTTACTTCCAGATGTACTTGCTGTGATCTTGGGTGTGCTCATATTGGTAATGATTATACTGTTATGAAAATCCTCCTTGTAGGATCCCAGGATCGGAACCTGCCTCAGGAGCCGAGAATGGGGTACTACGGAGGCTGTTGCGTGGCAGAACCGGCCATCGGGTTCCTTGTGAGTCCGGTTACCGAGTCTGGGGCGTGACAGGAGTGGTATCAGAGCATAGCAAGTAAATTTGAATAACTTGGGATAGTATCACATATCTGCTACGAGCTTGGGACAAGAAGGCCGAGTGCGTTTTCCTCGTTCATTGAGCCTTCAAGGATTTTAATTCCTAGGTGTCCATCACCTTTGTTCTTTCTGTAGACCATGTGTCTAGTTGTGACGCCCGTGGCCGTGGTGCCCATGGACATGGTTCTCATTCCGCTCCAACGATCCGAGTGACTTTTGTCCACCATCTGAGATTCATGTTTCCCCTCTGGAGCCTGTCGTACCTATTCTGAGGATCCGCCTTACCTGTGCCTCCGCCAGAGGCCAGTTCTACCCCTGCTTATCTGGCGATTCCTGTAGGAGCTGAGCATCTCCAGCAGTTTGATGCAGGTCGTCACTGATGTTCTTCAGACCCGTCATCCTGTTCTTGAGGCGCCCGGATGGGCGGAACAGGAGCGTGCGAGTCCCCTTTGCGAGATTCGACTCTGCAGCGTGCTCCGTTTCGATATTTCTACTTCAGGGCGAGTGGCCAGCAGTGGACCAGTTCATAGAGGGTTTGTGATCAGAGGAGAGGCCGGATTAGGGAGACCCCCTCCGGTAGCTTCGACAGCGTCGACAGCGGCAGAGGTGCGTAGCCTATCGAGCCGCCAGAGCATCAGCATCGCATATAGCATCTTCTTCTTCTAGGCCGTTTACTGGCATTTGTTATGGATGTGGGCAGATGAGACACCATAGGCGCGAGTGTCCCCATCAGCAGGATGAACCTTTGCAACTACCGCAGTAGCAGCAGAGACAGCAGATGCAAAGGAGATAGACACCTCCCTAGCCACCTCAGGCTTGATTTTGCGCGACTCATTAGGACCCTTAGTTATTAGGGGAGTTGTTATGGGTATTCTCCTTATCTCCGTAAGTAAGTCTTGTGTTTTGGTGAATCGCACCCTTTTTGTATCTAAGGGCTTTTGTTCACTCAAATTATCATTAGAGTTTGCCGTAAAGGATTGTTAGTATTGACATTTTTGAGAAGATCGTTGTGTTAGACCGATGATATTATCGTGTTCCGTGTTGGTTGGTGAGATGTTCTTGCCCGCTAAATAGTTTTGTGTTGCCGATGTCGAGCTTGTTTTGTTGTCAAGGCAATATTCCTGGTTAGGGATGATAGGCCAAATTGCTAGTTTTGTGGCTGAGTGTGACGCTTGTCGGCCTGTCAAGGCCGATCATCTGAGGCTTCCTAGTCCCTCGCAGTCGTTGAGTGTTCCAGAGTGGAAGTGGGAGCACGTATTGATGGATTTCATTGCAGGTTTGCTGAGATTAGGAAGCATTATCCCTATTTGTTCAATGATAGATTACTTGTATTGCCTCATCTTGTGATTGATGATTGTGATATATATATATATATGATGTTATGCATTTATGTTTTGATTTTATCAATTTCGAGGACGAAATTTCTTTGTTGGTGGGAGGATTGTGAGACCCGAACCGAGTACGCATGTGTGCATATGCATGTGTGAGTATGCATCTCATTTATTTTGGTCTCGCGGTTCTACTAGTTAAATTTCGGTGACCCGCGACCATCGGGTAGTGTTTGCGTCATCCTTGAGTTCGGTCATGTAGACCCGACTCGGATTGACTCGAGACCTATGCCATTGTGTCCGCCTCGTCGCTGCGATTCCGTCGCCGCGTCCCGTGCGTTAATCCGATATGTACATCTCAAGTTATGAGCATTGATCGATATGGGCCATTGATTGCATGATTGGTGGACCCCACCATGGGTTGCACGTTTTCCCATGCCATCATTTCACCCTAGGATGAGATTTCTAGAAAAGGCTATTACCCTAAGCCTTGTTAATATCACCATAGGCCACCATCATTGCCTAGGAGAGAGAGAGCCATCATTACAAGTCTTAAAAGTCTCTCTCTCTCTCTCTTTCCCTCTCATTTCTCTCTCTCTCTCTCTTCTCTTCTTCCCTAGCAATTTCCCTCCATTTCTCCAGCCCATCTTCCCTCCATTCCAGCCCCTTCTCCCTAAAATACCACCTCATCTACCCCTTCTCACTTGATCTTATCCATTGATCCATGTTGCTTGGAGCCTCTAGATGATGGTGATGTAAGTTTCAAGGTTGATCTAGGTGGGTGCTCTTAGATCCTTCTTCATTTCTTTCTTAGGAGCTTGTGGGACCCATCAAGTGGTGATGGAGGTCCCTCATGTCTCCATGGTTGAGGCCAATGGCCCTTTTTCCTTGCATGCATGATCCATGGATGGGGCCATTCTCCATGGACCCCATCATGGCATTTTCCTTTGATGCTTGTCATTTTCCTCTCTTGTGGCTGGATTATTTTTATTTTCCATTATTCTATTCTTGATTTCCTGATGTGTGTGACCCACTTAGTGGTCCCGGAATATCCAGACCGTCCAAGCAAAGTGGACGTCTATGGTTGTCCATTCCTTGGACGTTGACACTCTATTTGTTCCATTTTGGGCACATGCAATCGGTTTCATGAAGGGGGTATGGCCTGGATGTTTGTGGGCCCACTAAGGTGGATCTTAACACAAATTTTGTGGGGTATTTTCCCATTTAATCAGTGGTTATGTTCAGTTATTTTCAGACATACCTTGCTGTCCAGAAAAATTCTGGACTGTTTTTGGGTTATTTTTGGCACATATTATGGATTGATTTAGAGGATGTTTTACCTCCAATATTTGATTATTTCTGGAGGTGTGGACCCCACCTAGAAGTATGTTGAATTTCACCTTCATCCGTCCCTGTTTGATCACCCAAAAGAGTGGGCCAAGGAGGGTGGATAGTCCAGATTTTCTGGACTGTCTAACAACCCTGCTTGCTGTACAAACATAATTATCAGTCTGTTTCTGAAATGGTGGGCCACCTTTGTGGACCCCACATTGTTGTATACTTGTGTAGGGATTTTGGTCCTTCATTTTCTTAAAATTTGGCAGACCTGGGCCCGCTCTAATGGGGTGCACAAATCAGGGGCAGCAGCATTATTTCAGCAGCATAATTTTTTTGAAATACCTTGCTGTCCATAAATTGTAGGAGTTAAATAAAATACTTTTACTATCCCAAAAATTTTAAAATTTTGCAGAGAGGTGTCCCACCCATGGTAGGGCCTACCTGAAAAATTTTAGGGCCAATGGACCCCATTTGGGCATCCAAAAGGGTGGGCCAATATAGTGGGCTGCCAGAAATTTCTGCTATGCAGTCCAGCAGCATAGTTCCATAAAAATAAATTTTTAAAAAATATTTTCTCAGAAGGTGGGCCATATTTCTGGGTCCCACCTTGTTGTGGGCTTGATGAGGGACCTTGGGTCCAAATTTCAAGAATTTTGGAGGCCCAGAACCCACCCATTTGATGGCCCAAATTCAGGACAGTTATATTCCAGCAATATTTCACCCTGGACAGATTGTATTCTTTAAATTAATTAAAATACTTATGAGTATCCAAAAATTATGAAAATTTACAGGGAGGTGGTCCACTTATAGTGAGACCTACCTACAAAATTTCAGGGCTAATGGACCCCTGTGTACACCGTGACAAGGCCCGGACTGGCCCACCACGTTGGGACGTCCAGGCCAGTCCGATTTTCTGGACAGCTTGTTTCATTCAAATTAATTAAATTATTTCTAGATGTCCAAAAATTCTAAAATTTTGTGGGGTTGTGGTCCACCTATGGATGGACCATCCTGCAAATTTTCAAGGCCATCAGGCCCTGGACTGACCGTGGTATGACCTGTAAATTGGGTCAGTTTTGGGCCAATACCCAGGCCCATATGACTAACCACCATGGGATGCCTCTACCTTGGGCTGCTGGGCCTGCATTCTAACGGCATGGCCCACTTGAAGTAAGTGTTGTATATCGCCCTTCTTATCTGGTGGGACCCACTGTGATATGTGTGGGTCACCATGGGTCAGTAACCCATTTAAATTAAATAAATTTCTGGACTCCAGCAGGCCCAGGAAGTGGGTGGGCTGGAATTCCAGCAAGTGGCCCAAATTTGTGCATAGTTGATCTTTTGGAGCCATGGCGGCCCATCAGATTTAAGGAGTGTTGCACACACTCTTTGCCCTCCTTCCTTAGACATTTTGGGCTTAATTAGTGCCCCTTGAGGCCCACCTTTGTGGTGGTTTGTGGGCTAGCCTTAACCAGAATTTTTGATAGCTTTATAGGCCCAATGGGCTTGAAACCTATCCCTTGAGCCCAGATTGTGCAAGGGCTGACCTTATTGATTCATGGGCCTAATGGGCCGTCTACAAGCTGATCATGTGTATTTATTAGCCTTGATGCCCTCATAAAATGCTTAATTGTGGGCTGACTTGCAAGGCCCACATAAATGTATATTGTGGAGGGCCTTGCTAAGTCTTTGGGCTGGTGTGCAAGGCCCACACTGTGATCAGTATAGGCCTTGCCCATGTGTATTCTTGGACTTATGGGCTGCCCTCAAGTCCACCATAATGTATGAATTGGATGACTTTTATTTTGGGTCATTTCTTTAGGGCCCATTATGTGATATAGTATATGCATGTTTGTGTTAGCAAGTAGGCCTTGTGGACTCAGTTCTTTTGGATAGGCCCATTGATCTCAGGCCTATAGTCTCCTATCTATTGTGATGGGCTTAGGGGCAATAATACACAAGAAGTTGGGCCCTTGGCTGCCCACTAAACTGACCCTGTACTTGGGCCAAAAGTGAGGCCCAACTCACTTGTGTTAAATGTGAAACTTGCCCATGTAAATGAATTACTGGGCTGCCCATGAAGCTCACCACACTATGTGGAATTATGACCTTTGTGGTTGGGCCCAAACCTTACTTGAGGGCCCACTATATGGCCTATGAGTTGGGCTTGGTGTATGGCCCATTAGGCCATGCATTGCTTGGGCTTTAGACCTTACATTATATGAGTAGTGGCGGACTACCTTTTGGAAACCAGTTGAGGTTGGATGTCCTCCTGGGTGATCTTAAGGTAGGCCCATAGGTTTCTCTATGGATGGTTAAAGGCCCACCATAGACCCTAGGCCATTTGTTTAAGGCTCAATGTGTATGTATGTGAACCTACCTTAACGCATGATTGGTCCAGGCCGTTCAAGCCTTGGATCGCCCGATTATGGAAGCACTCTCTACCTTGGGTTGCTGCTGGATTCACAATCCAGTAGCAGGCCCACTTGATCTTTTCTTGACGTATACACACCCTCCATCTGGTGGGGCCCTGTGAATATTGTTGGCCTTCATGAGATCATTCCCACTTATTTGACTAATTTCTGGGCTTTAGCAGGCCCAAGAAGCTGAGTGGGCAACGTTTATCAAGGGGACTCAAATGTACATTGTTATGGTTGAAACTTTATTTGACATGGGACCCACCATATTGAGAACTTGTGTACGTGTTGCATGCTTGAGTTTTCTTATAATCTTTGGGCTTAATCAGTGCATTCTTTTGGGTCACCTTTAGTGATCACACGAGGACCCCATCTTAGATCAGATTTTTGGGACATCCCATGGCCCAGAGTGGGTTGGGACGTCCCAGCTTGGCCCAACCATATATTGGGCCAGCTTCCACCATTTTGATGGACTTGTGGGCTAAGATAAGGATAGTATTGGGCCCTTTGTTGCCCACTTAAATTGCTAGTTATTGGGCTAATGTAGTTGGGCACATTTCATCATCCAAACTTAAACTTATTTTGGGCCGTATATTGTGTATGTGGGCTGCCCACCAAGTCCAACTTAATGCATGGATTCTATGGCCATTGGGAATTGAGCCTTGGGCCTTAATTTCTCTCTTGGGGCCCATGTTGTTAAAAGTGGTGTTATATCTTTTATGGCCTATTATGAGGAATGTATGTATGTGGTTACCTGTATTCTTATCTTGAATGTAGGGCCTTGGGCCTTGTATCCATATAGTTCGTGGTTGAGATGCCTCTTTGGGAATGGTGGTTAAATGTCCCCATTATGGACCCCTATAGGCCCGTTTGTATCTAAATGTCATTAGATGCTCATCTTAAACTCTTACTAGACTCACTTCTGTGTTACTTAGACATGTAGTTGTATGCTTAGTCTTGTGGGCTACCCTCGGTAAATGGGCCCCTACTAGAGGTGGGATTCCTTGTGGATATTGTCTAAATACCTAGTCTTGGCCCCTTCTTGGATAGGAGGAGTGTACTATTTTGTATATCGCCGCATAATGCATCTAGATCCATCTTCATGGCCCATGTGCATCATTGTATGCTTGGATGACACTATGTGTGTGGTTATGATTGTGCCATTGGGCATTGCATGTTGCATTCCCGAGGGACGTAGTATTCCCTCTTGAGCACGTTGGATGCTTGAATTGATGCATAGTTGATTGTGTGATTCATGCATCTGACATTGCATAACATATGAGCATTATCGCCCTTGCTTCATCAGGGTTGTAGCCTCCACAGATATATCGTGGATGGCCATGTTTGGACACCGAAAATGTTACTTGAGCATACCGGGTGCATAGGATGCCCATGGGTGAAATTCCCAAAACTTCCATGGTACCAAGGATCTGCTCCAGCGCCGTGACCGGGTGGAATATATGAGCGCACGAGGGCCTTATACCGTTAGGCCGCGACTCCCACTGTCGTGTAGTCGGTTGGATAGGGGTGTGGCCTTACTCGCCTGATGTAAGGGGGCATTGCTAGGCTGAGTCTGACCAGCTCGTGAATGGGTCCGCTACCGTCAGGCCTTGCTGGTGATTGGTTGTCCACAGGCGGGTAGTGAGGTCTCTTACGCTCGTTTGACTGTGCGGGGTCTGTAGAGCGGCAGTCATCCAGTAGTGTAATGGACCCCGGTGATTTCCTTATGATGGAAATGTACTTGATATGTGGATTGGATATGAGCACTGACATTACTTCGCATTGCATTTGCATCGGCTGTGTAAGCCTCATATTGCATCGCCTTGGCATGGTGCCCAGTACTCATTGCATTATAGTACTTGCATTAAAGTACTCATATTGCATTACAGTACTCATCACATTACAGTACTCATTGCGTTATATAGCCTTGGTATGGCTTCCTGCATTATCGTACTGCCTTTGGTATAGTTTCTTGCATTCATGATAGCCTTGGTAAGGCTAGTGGTATTGGTATTGATCATGACTCCCTTCTGCATTCTCTATCTTCTTCTGAGCACCATTGTCACACACCTTCACCACCCTCTAAGCTTTCTATAAGCTTATGCACGATTGATGCGTGCAGGAGATCCTAGGCAGGCGTCGTAGCAGCAGAGCGTGGAGTAGAGTTGAGCTTGAGGACTCCAGTGTTGCTGACTCTTTTCTCTCTTTTTCCATTATCTTATGTATGTCCTTTCGGACCTGATGTAAGCTTGTAAAAGTTCAAATTCTTAGTGGATTTTGTGATGTGTATCCTTTGTTACTTTCAGATGTACTTGCTGTGATCTTGGGTGTGCTCATATTGGTAATGATTATACTGTTATGAAAATCCTCCTTGTAGGATCCCAGGATCGGAACCTGCCTCAGGAGCCGAGAATGGGGTACTACGGAGGCTGTTGCGGCTAGAACCGGCCATCGGGTTCCTTGTGAGTCCGGTTACCGAGTCTGGGGCGTGACAAACATACATAGTGTTTTTTTTTATATTAGCAAAACAGGTATTAGGGCGACCCCCCCACCTGTTTCGTGCCAATGAGTATTTATCCATATATAATTATTCATATCACAAATTCATATCACCACATTTCCAAAATTATACGTATACGGTACTTTTCTACAAAATACCTAAATATGTAAAATTCCATATTCTACGTTTTCTTAATCAAATGAAAAAAAATAGACAGCACTTTGTACATGTGCAATTGCATGCAATCATGAATCTATCATTATCTGACATTGAAAGCTTTGAAAAACCGTAACCTATACACCTAAAGTCCTCACCTTTTACCGTAGAATCGTAATGAATATGATAGGTTTGTTAAGCTTCCGTATTCGGCAGCTTGGTAACCTATAGAATGAAATAGGTTAGCTATTTCATAACCTACAACCTTTACAACCCCAAAACAGATTAGGGTTAGGGTTTCTTACTTAGAAAGGAAGTCGGAATCGCCGGGAAAGCGATGAGAATGGGGTGGTGCAGCTTGTGTAGCGACAGGGGATAGTAGTAGGGAGTTTCTCCCACTTCTCACACTCTTTCTCTCTCTTTTCTCTCTTCTCTCTCTAGGGTTTCTCTCAAATTTGTATGGCTGTGAGAGAGAGGGTTCTAAGGTCCTTATATAGCCTAAAAATACTTCAAAATAGACTTATGGCCAAGGTATACTTAGGTTATAACCAAAGCGACCCAGTTTCAGCTTAACGGAGCACTTCTGGTAGCCCCCTTGAGCCAAAGGTAGGACTTAAGCTCACAGACACTTGATCTAGGTGGAGTTAAGTTTTTGTTTCCGTCGGATTCCCAGATCACTTGTGGCGGCCAGTTTCAGTTCAATGGTCAACAAATCTCGATCTGAAATTCCAAGTACATGGATATGTTTATGAAATTTTTCCTGATCCAAGGGTGTATTTGGGTCAGATTTTGACGGTCTGATTGCTTACAAAATGTTCGCAAGTAACAAGTCTCAGATTACTATTTGAGATATTTATTTATAAAGAAAACCAAGTGTTTTCACACTCCTCGCTCCGGACTCAAGCGAACAGCCGTGGGACACTGTTTGGATTTGATTTCAACATGGTTGTCAAGTCCAGCGAGGTGGTCCTAAGTCCTTAACTTCGTATTATTCGGACTCCCGGACTGTGTGGTCCAGATCTGATACGGAGTTTCAATGTGCTCCCGAGAGCAGTCGGGTAATGAGTTTGATCCTAAATTTTAGGGTAACGTAGCGTCAATGATTCTACAAGTTTGGGTCTTGGCAGATCATATTTAAAGTGATTCAAACGGATTTCATGGCTAATCTAGTTTAGCACTTAGTTAACTTTGTCAAATTTCTAAAGGATTTAATCCTAAGTGATTTCTGTTAGAGGTGGTACTCGGGTCTTTGTACGGAAATTTCTGAGTCGTTACATTAACACATAACCTATAACCTATAACCTAAACTTAAAACCTACAACCAAAACCTATAACCTAAACCTATAAACTAAAACCTAAACTTAAACCTATAACCTAAATGTATTCTCAAATCCCTAAACCTAAACCTACACCTACACCTAATCCTAATCTCAACTCCCTAACCTAAACCTAAACCTATAACCTACACTTATAACCTAAACCTAAACCTATAACCTTAACCTAAACATAAAACCTAAACCTAAAACTATACTTATAACCTAAACCTATTCTTATAACCTAAATCATACTTATAACCACTTATAACCTAAACCTATTCTTAAATCCCAAAACCTATAACCTAAACCTAAACCTTAACCTAAACCTATAACCTAAACCTAAAACCTAAACCTAAACCTACACTTATAACTTATAACCTAAACCTATAACCTAAACCTAAACCTAAAACCCAAACGTAAACCCGATCTCGAACCCGAACCCGATTTCCTAAACCTAAACCTTAACGTGTTCTCAAATCCTTAAACCTAAACCTACACCTAATCCTAATCTCAACTACCTAGCCTAAACCTAAACCTAAACTTGAAAACCCGAACCTAAACTCGATCCCAAACCCGATTTCCTAAACCTAAACCTAATATATTCTCAATTCCCTAAAGCTATAACCTATAACCTAAACCTAAACCTAAACCTAACCTAACTTATAACCTTAACATAACCCTAAAACCTAAATGAATTCTCAAATCCTTAAACTAAACCTACACCTAATCCTAATCTCAACTCCCTAACCTAAACCTAAACCTAAACTTGAAAATCCAAACCTAAACCCGATCCCGAACCTGAACCCGATTTCCTATACCTAAACCTTAACCTATTCTCAATTCCCTAAAGCTATAACTTATAACCTATAACCAAAACCTGTAACCTTAACCTAAACCAAAACTTATAACCTAAACCTTAACCTATAACCTATAACCTAAACTTATAAACTATAACCTAACCTTAACCTAAACGATAACTTAAACCTAAACCTAAACCTAAACTTGAAAACCCAAACCTAAACCCGAACCCGAACCCGATTTCCTAAACCTAAACCTTAACCTATTCTCAATTCCCTAAAGCTTTAACCTATAACCTATAACCTAAACCTAAACCTAACCTAAACCCATAACCTTAACCTAAGCCTAAAACCTAAACCTAAACCTAAAACCTAAATGTATTCTCAATCCTTAAACCTAAACATACACTAATCCTAATCTCAATTACTTAACCTAAACCTAAACTTAAAAACCCAAACCTAAACCTGATCCCGAACCCAAACCCGATTTCCTAAACCTTAACCTATTCTTAATTCCCTAAAACTATAACCTATAACCTAAACCTAAACCTAAACCTAAACCTAAACCTAACCTAAACCTATAACCTATAACCTAAACCTATAAACTAAAACCTAAACCTAAACCTAAAACCTAAATGTATTCTCAAATCCTTAAACCTAAACCTACACCTAATCCTAATCTCAACTCCCTAACCTAAACCTAAACCTAAACTTGAAAACCCAAACTTAAACCCGATCCTGAACTCGAACCAGATTTCCTAAACCTAAACCTTAGCCTATTCTCAATTCCCTAAAGCTATAACCTATAACCTATAACCTAAACCTAATCCTGACCTAAACTTATAACCTAAACCTAACCTAAACCTATAATCTAAACCTAAACCTATAACCTTAACCTAAACAAAAACCTATGAGCTAAACCTTAACCTATAACCTATAACCTATAACCTAAACTTATATCCTATATCCTAACCTTAACCTTAACCTAAACCTAAAACCTAAACCTTAACCTATAACATAAAACCTAAAACCTAAATGTATTCTCAAATTCCTAAACCTAAACCTACATCAAATCCTAATCTCAACTCCCTAACCTAAACCTAAACCTATACTTGAAAACCCAAACCTAAACCCGATCCTTAACCCAAACCCGATTTCCTAAACCTAAACCTTAACCTATTCTCAATTCCCTAAAGCTATAACTTATAACCTAAACCTATAACCTAAACCTAAACCTTAACCTAAACCTAAACTTATAACCTTAACCAAACCAAAACCTATGACCTAAACCTTAACCTATAACCTATAACCTAAACTTATATCCTATAACCTAACCTTAACCTTAACCTAAACCTAAACCCTAAACCTTAACCTATAACCTAAAACCTAAACCTAAACCCAAAACCTAAATGTATTCTCAAATCCCTAAAGCTAAACTTACACCTAATTCTAATCTCAACTCCCTAACCTAAACCTAAACCTAAACTTGAAAACCCAAACCTAAACCCGAACCCGATTTCCTAAACCTAAACCTTAACCTATTCTCAATTCTTTAAAGCTATAACCTAAAACCTAAACCTAAACCTAAAACCTAGATGTATTCTCAAATCCCTAAACCTAAACCTACACCTAATCCTAATCTCAAGTCCCTAACCTAAACCTAAACCTAAACTTGAAAACCCAAACCTAAACCCGATCCCGAACCTGAACCCGATTTCCTAAACCTAAACCTTAACCTATTCTCAATTCCCTAAAGCTATAACTTATAACCTAAACCTATAACCTAAACCTAAACCTAAACCTATAACCTTAACCTAAACCAAAACCTATGAGTTAAACCTTAACCTATAACTTAAAACCTAAACTTATATCCTATAACCTAACCTTAACCTTAACCTAAACCTAAAACCTAAACCTTAACCTATAACCTAAAACCTAAATGTATTCTCAAATCCCTAAACCTAAAGCTGCACCTAATCATAATCTCAACTCCCTAACCTAAACCTAAACCTAAACTTAAAAAACCCAAACCTATACCCGATCTCAAACCCGAACCCAATTTCCTAAACCTAAACCTTAACGTATTCTCAATTCCCTAACGCAATGAATAATTTTTTGTATTTTATTTATGATGTTAAACTTATATGTATTTATGCATGGATGAATGTCATGTGGATAAGATTGTTTGTGTTTGGATGGATGTAGTTTAAGTTTGGATGAATGTAGTTTAAGTTTGGATGGATTTACGTAGTTTGGGTTTAGACGGATGTGAATGTGAATATGATGAAATATATTATATAACAGGTATATATCAGGAAGAATATGATGAACTATATTGTAACAGGTGTATGTCAGGAATTTTGAGCTGGAAAATTTAAAAAAAAAAAAAACTTTTACCTACGAAATATTTCGTAGGTAAAGGTTTAATTCACGTTTTTTACCTACAAAATATTTCATAAGTAAAATTCTCAGAAACGTTTTTGCCTACGACAATTTTTATAGGCAAAGGTCTTAACGTTTGAAATTTAAGTTAAATATTATATTTTTACCTACGAACCATTTCGTAGGTAAAAGTCTGATACACGTTTTGTACCTACGAATATTTTCATAGGTAAAGGTCTCTACTACGTTTGAAATTTAAGTTAAAGATTATATTTTTACCTACGAACCATTGCGTAGGTAAAAGTCTCATACACGTTTTTTAGCTACGAAATCTTTCGTAGGTAAAAGTCTATTTGAAATTTAAGTTAAATATTATATTTTTACCTACGAAATATTTTGTAGGCAAAAGTCTCATATATGTTTTAACTTACGAAAATAGTCGTAGATAAAAGTCTCATACACGTTTTTTTACCTATGAAACTGTTGGTAGGTAAAAGTAAACTGTTCGATTTTTAGTTTTTTCAAAAATTCAAAACACCTTTACCTACGACAAGTTTCGTCGGTAAAGATGGCTTTTTGTAACATCCCGGATTTTCATAGTTTTGGATTTCCAAAAATCATTAATTTTTTAAAAAAAAGTAACTTATAATATCACTTAATGACCATTAGCACTCAATGTTAGTTTATATAGGGGTGGTACCAGTAAAGAACCACACAAGACTGATTAATCAACTGTAGGAAGCCAACGAATCCGCTCGATCACTTGAACGTCAAGTGTAGCTCCATGATTTACTCACATAGGGACCAAAAATCTAACCGACCCATCGCTAATAAATCAAGACAAGCGTGACTAAATTAAAGATCTAACCGAGGCAGAGTCAGATAAGGCCCGGATCTTGAATAATAGACCAAATCAACCCCGTTACTCTTTTAGCCTAAAATCGACGGTTTAGAGTAATCATGACCAAATCTCCACTTTCACTAGTTATAAATAGGCCACACTAAGAGCATAGTTAATCCAAACCCTAATCATCGCCCACGAGAAATCTCAATACCTAATTCATTCCATAAATTCCCCGATTCTCCAAACAATCTCTAGACCGCTCGTTGGTGGGCCACTAGTTCCAAAACTATAGAATATTGTCCATCTTACTGGGCTTGACGTCCATCACGGGAGTCAGACCTAGGTGCTGTCTAGAACCACTCAACTTGAGTCGAAGGACGAGTGCATGAGATGTGCAAATACCCTAAAGAAAGGGACTGGAACTTAAGTGAATTGGGTCGTCCACTCTTATGCAAAGTTGAAGATTTCAGACAGTCAGTTTGTGACCAAACTTTACATGTGGAGTAAGAATATTTCCCTACTCATATCCGTATAGCCGCGGCCCCGATTGACTATCGGTGACCGTTGAACAGACTTCTAATCATATCTGTTGATCGGCGCATCCAAATGGCGGGTCGATCATATCCATACGTAGATCATCATTAGGGGTAACTATCCTATGGTATAAATCAATGTGTATACCCCATAGTGGGCCCTAGAGCCTAGAAAGACCCTCCCATAGGTCTAGTATAGTAAAAACCTAGCCCTTGGGCCATTTACACCAAATCTGACATTATAAAAGGGCCTCATTTGGGCACCCCCTCTCCCCATACGATTTTGCCCTAGAGAAGAAAAGAGAGAAGAAAGAAAAGGGAGAAGAGAAAGAGGAGAAAGGAGAAGAAAGAGAGAGGGAAGAAGAGCAAGGTGGACCTTAGATCGTGGTGGGGCCTAAGGAGATCATCATCCCTTCTAACTCCCTACCCCTTCTCCAAGAAGAAACCCTCCACCACAACCACAAATTCGCTCTGTTGATCATCTAGGTAAAGGCCCTCATCCCTTTTCTTGAAAACCTTGAGTTGAGAAAGGATTTGCTTGGAACTCTAACATGCAAATGGTTGCTTTAGGGATTCCGGCCGATCGGCACCGGGTTCGGCATTTCTAGGTCATTTTTCGAGACTTCAACGATCCATAGGTACAGACTATTATCCTTAGGTGGCCTAGCACCAATTATAGTATGAGCTTAATGATTTTGTTTGTTTGGGATGTTGTATCTAGAGGAAACCTAGGAATTGTATATTTGTTGGAATTGTATGAAATTGCATGATTAGTTCTCATTTGATGATTGACCTTGCCTCTCACATGATTTGGTACATGGATGATTACATGCTCATATTTTGTTTGATTTCTCTCGTATGGCGTTGTTTCATAACATGTATGATTCATTTCTCTTGTGTGATTGATTCTTTGAGATGTAAGAATTGCTTAGCTTCCCCACAAGCCCACATAACACACATGCACTTGTTTCATGATTGTGTTAGCATTGATTGTTAGGAGGATCCGATTCGTATCTTGAGATGTATAAGAACATGATATTGTTATGTTAGTAGGATAACTTGGATATTTGACATGTTATGAGCACCACCCAACCCTTGGGTTGGTCAGGAATACGAGGAGGGCGAAGGTGATCCCATTGCTAGGACCGTCTTGAGGTTAAACCCATGGATTTGGGCGAGTACGGGTGGGTGACAGTAGTTAGACTACATAGGTCGCTCGTATCCGATGTCGATCCCCACGTATTTGCCCAAACTCATGCGGTCTAATCTACTGGCTGACCAACCTTGTGTGTTTACCATGTTTGCTCACACATGTATGGAATCTAAAAAACCCTATAACTAGTGCAACCCATTATCAGCCAGATTGAATTCGATCCACTGCCTCGTGAGTCAGGCATGGTGGAATGGGACACTATGTTAGAGCTATCGGCCTACGCTGGGATGTCGCGCCTCCCCGTAGTGACCGCTAACGATCCCTTTCTCTCGACACTCCGCATGTGCTTGAAGTCGAGGATGGGGAACCCGACGAGATCTCAGATCGCGGTGCCCTGGCCTCGCGCATTGAGGGGTCTCGGTATCGCAACTAGTTGAGGGCATTGATACATGGGGTGTATCAGTTTCCCAAATCTGCTGGATGAATGCAATTAATTAAGAACTTAGCTAACATTATCATCGCATCGCACTAGCTAGGGCAGTGACTCGGCAGTCGAGGTCGTTCTGAGGGAGTGTTGGTCATATGCGATCGTTTGATGGAGTCGCTCGAGGGAGTGTTGGTCATATGCGATCGTTTGATGGAGTCGCTCGAGGGAGTGTGTGGCGAGGGCATGCATCATATCATTCATCATGCACACGCATTAATAAGTTTTGTTAGGTGCTTATGAATGTATTGCCTTTCATTAAATCCATAATTTAATTGATGCATGTTGTAACTTAAGACTAATAGCACCCACTGAGTTGATCACTCACTCCCACTCTGGGACGGTGTTTTAAAACACTAACCAGACTCTTCAGTAGTTGCAGGTGACGTCGAGTAGCCTTGCGATGCGAGCTTGAATGAGGAGGATAGTTGTCCTATTTCCAGTTGATGGGCGGTTCGCCATAGAGTTCGCAAGTGGACTTGGATCGTTGAGTGTTGGACTCAGCTCATCATTCCTTTTGGTTATATTTTTGTGATTTTGTTGGGCAACGCCTTGTGTGACCCGTTTATATTATTTTGGACCTGTATATGTTGACCTCTTTCATTTTAGTATACTAGTTGTGTTTGTGCTTCATGTTCCAGGAAATTCCAGGCTGCGCATTTAAACTTGATTTAAGCGTGTATTAATGAAAACCGGTTATAAGTGACCCCGGGAACTCGGGAGTCGAGTGTATGCACAACCCCCGATTTTTAGGGCGTTACAAGATGTTATCAGAGCAATGGTTTGGAATTAATTGGACCGTGGATTATGAACTCACTAACGCGTCCGCTGACTAGAGAGGAAGTGCGACAGAGACTTAAAATGTTAGGAACCATCACAGACCCTGGGCCGACAACTATAGACGAAGGATAGGACCCCCAACGAGACAGGATCGGGGAGCGAGAGAGTATAGCGTCGCTAGGAATCGGGTCCGAGAGTCTTACAATGATTCGGCTAATGGATAGGACGAGTCGGATATCGAACAATTTGAAGGTCGAAGTCAACATCTATATGCGAATGAACTAGTATCGGGTTAATTTATTAGTTTCGACCCATTAGGGGGTAAGAACTTAGGAGTGAACAAAAATACACCAGAAACGGTAGAAACTATAGAAAAATCAGATTTTGGACCCTAACCGGGAAGAATCTCATGAAATTTATAATCCCACGGCGAAGATCGGCTTCTCCTACCCAAAATCATATATGGTACTCCCTGGGAAGCTTTTCCCACGCCCAGGAATGCCAAAAGAAAAACAGCCCTCCTGGCCAGCGTTGCCCCTGCCGATTCTACGTTGCCCCCGCCGTAGCCCCACTGATTCCGCTTGGCCCCAGCTGATTCCGCGTTGCCCCCGCCGACTGTCTAGGGGACCGCGTGGCCCCAGCCGAATCCGTGTTGCCCCCGCCGAAATTCTTGCAATTTTTGATCAACTTCAAAAATTCATATCTCCTTCGTTACAACTTCGATTTAGGTGATTCAAAAGCCAGATTGAAGCTTAATGAGTCTAGTTTTATATAAAAATAAGAATAAAATAAAATAAAAATTATAATATAGAAAATTTTAGGATATTTTTCTAACTGTCCAAAAATTATTAATTTCGGACAACTGTTACTCCTAGAATTTTAGTAATTTATCTACAACTCAAAATAATATGAAATTTTACAGGATGACATTAAACTTAATGATAAATCGTTATAAAATTTTTGAAAATAATATAATTACTAAAAGTATAAGAAAAGTTACAAGAATTAGATACATTTTAGTATCTTACAAAAAATCGTTAGTTTCAAATAACTTATGCTTCTAAAATTTATTTATTTTTTTATATATAATTTGTATGGAACTTGAAATAGATTGAATTTTGTATAAAAGGGGTCCTCTCCTCCCTTTCAATGTACATGAGTGGGGCACATTTCCCTTGCTATTTAGAACTTTTTAGAGTCCATAAAACCTATTTCTACTACTCCCATTACCCTCCACCATCCCTTCTAAACCCTAAAGAAAACTCTCCCTCTCCCAATCTCAAAACCCGATCCCCAAACCCACCATCTTCTTCTTCACTCTAACCCATCTCAATCCTCATTCTCTCAAATCCTTTCCAAACTTTTCTCAATCTCATTTATTCAACTCCTTTCTAATCACTTCTCAACTTCCATCCCTCAAATCCATCTTCTTAAACTCATCTCCAAATTCATCTCACTCAACATCTCCAAACCTATCTTCTTCTCCATCTCAAACCCATTTGCCAAATCCATTCTCAACACCTTCCCCTTCAACAAAACCCATTCAAAACCATCCACTCATTCAGTCCCATTAGCTCATTCACAAAACCTAACAATTTGTAAAAATTAATTTTATATACCTTGGCATATATTGATCGTTAGATTGTTGCAATTGGAAATTTTTATATAAGGTTTGATAATAATCAAGAGGCAACAATTTACTGTCCATCTTCAACTTCATTTTAGCCCAATTATTAATCTTTTCCATTTCCTTCCTTTCATAGGTCAATTGGTGTTGTCACCACTAAACGAGCACACCCTTTTAGTTTTGTGGCCACAGACCTTAATTTCTTTCCATTCCCCCAAAGCTTTCTAGAACAAGGAAGCTGCTAAGGATGCTATGTAATCCACATAATCAATGGGATTTAAATTGCCTTTAAGATCCAAAACATCAAACTGGATGTGGGATCTGACCCTTCAATATCTTGGGCTAGATATTCCATCCTATAAGTTGCCTTTGTTGTCCTGTTGGAGCTGTATCAGAAGTTGAGTCTTGATCGACTCCATTAGCTCTCTCCAAATCACCCTCATCACTTCCTGAGCCTTGATTTGCTGCAGCAAGGGGTGGAGGCACCCTCCATCTGTCACGCCCCAAACTCAGAAAACGGGCTCACAAAATTTTCGATCACCGAATCCGGTGCCGACAGCCTCCGTAGTGCCCCATTCTTGGCTCCCAATGCCCATACGCCGGATTCCGATCCTGGGATCCTACAAGGAGGATTTTCAGTATGAATTTTTTTTTTTTGTAAAGGAGCATAACCAAGTCACAAAATAGCAATACCACATATCCACTATATCAAAAACTTTTAAGTACAATGCGGGAAAGGAAATACAAGATGATCAAAAGGCTCCAAAATGATCTGATCCGCACTCCTGCCTCAGCGCTGCTGCTGTCCAACGCTACCTGCACGCAACGATCGTGCATAAGCTTACAAAAGCTTAGAGGGTGGTGTAAGTGTGTGCGCAAGGCAAACACCAAGTGTACAATATCAGAGTAATGCGGAAATATGCGGTAAGTCCATGAATGTTATCAGCTGTACCAAAGCTATGTAATGCAAGGCATGAATGCTATAGGCCATACCAAGGTCATGCGATACGAGGCCTATGTAGCCAAATGTCATATGCGAGATGCAATACAAGCATGTCAGTACTCATCAAGTACACATATCAGTATAGCTCATCTCTGGATATCACCAGGGTCTAATACACCTCACACTGACTACCTCCTCCCTAGCTGCACAGTCAAGCAAGTGGAAGAGACCACACTATCCGCCTGATTAGTAGTCTGCCAATACCTACCCGACTCGTCGATAGCGGACACATTTGCGAGCTGGTCAAACTCAGCCTAGCTTATAGCCCCCTACTCAATCAGATAAGGCCACACCCCCTTCCAACCGACCATGACACAATGGGAGACGCGACCTACTGGTATTTGGCACTCAGGCGCTCGTGTATCCACTCGGTGTAGACGTTGGAGCATCCCCTGGTACCAAAAAGGTTCTGGGACTTTCACCCAAGGACATCCTAAGTGCCCATAGTACTAGAACAAAGTATTTCCGGTATCTGATACGACCATCCACGATGTGCCTGTGGAGGCCACAACCCTAATGTCGCTAGGGCGTACAGTGATCACAACACACAATGCAAAATGCATGAGTCACACCGTCAAATCATGCAGCAATCCAGCGCGTACCCCGTGATCATGTGGGCACTCTGTCTCATCAGGAGTCCCGTAAATGTCTCAGCCTAACTGGCTTATACTATGATCAAACATCCCTCACATCAAGCATACAAATGATGCGTATGGGTATGAGTCATAGAGTTACATTAAGCATACTATAAGATGATGAACTATCCACACACGAAGGTGGGCTTAGATGGCCTATGCATAACAAACACGGGCCTATAAATGAGCCTAGAGAGATTTATAATGCGGACATTAAACCAACATTATTCTTACAATGTGGACGTCAAACTAACATTGCTCCCAAGGCATGGCCCACCATAAAATGTCATTACACAAGCTGTGAAGGCATCACACATTGCAATGGACCTTAGGTACATCCCATTGGTCCTTAAATACATCAATGGGCCATATCATATGGGCCTTATGTATATCAAATGGGCCACACCAATTGGGCCTTATTAATGTGCCTTAAGTGCATTGCAATGGGCTATAACCCATGGACCTTGATTACCTCACAATGGGCCTCAACCCATAGGCCCTAATGTATCATAATGGGCCTTATATATGCATCAAGGTGGGCCTCAACAACAGCCACACTTACATCGGTATGGGCCTCCTCATATGGGCCTCATGTGCATACTAAGGTGGGCCTCAATGGATGACCACGAACCAACCAAGATGGGCCCCATACATATAAACAGGTGGGGTCCACTTGAAGTATAGATCTGACTCATTCTTTAGCTCATATCATAAAATGAGTTCTCAAAATGGGTGGACAATTTGTATGTAGCACATGCATCATGGTGGGGCCCACTGTCCTTGGACAGTGCGAATAAAACACATACATCATAAGGGGGGGGGGGGGTCCTCATTAGCCGTCCTCCAGCTGGCAAAAGGGCTGGACGGCATGATAAAACACGTGTATTATAGTGGGTCCCCACCGTCCGCCTGGACAGTGGGATGAAACACATTCATCATTGTGGGCTCCACGTGAGGGCCCACCATAATGTTTACTTACCATCCAACCTGTTGATAAGGTCACGAAGACCTGGATGAATAGGAAAAACAAATATCAGATTGATTCAAAACTTATGTGGCCCCAAAAAGGGTTTCAATGGTAGAGTTCAATCACCGCTGTTTCTTGTGGTGTGGGCCACCTGAGATCTGGATCAAGGTGATTTTTGGAGGGGACCCACCTTAGGGGGTGGTCCACCTCATGGATGGTGTGGATAAAAATATACACCATGGTGGGGCCAACAACAGGGGACCCGTGGGTCCCTGCTCGTTCACGCCTGCCAGCGCACGCAGGCGCTGCTGCCCTCTGACAACAGCAGCAGCTGCTATTGTATAAATTTATTTATTTTATTTTTTTTTTGAAAACACGTATTTTCGCAGTTTTTTGTACGTGGGGCCTGCACTAGATGAATCCGACCCACCCAATGAATTTCATAGTTAAAAACCAATCCATCAAGCCTAATATTGAGTATTTTTCGGTGTGAAGAAATATCAAGGAAGATTTTAACAGTGAAAACCACCATTCGCTATGCTAAGGCCCACTGGAACATCGGATTGAGTCCATTTTTCAGCTCAATGCCTATAATGAGCTTGGGAAAGGAACGAACGGCGTGGATTGGATACATACATCAAGGTGGGGCCTACATGAGCGGGCCACCCATAAGCTTGAAAACAAGCTGATATTTGTGTTTTCCAAACCACGTCCAGCGTCCAGGGACGCTGGACGGTCTGGCCGTGCAAGGTGGGCCTGCTCAGGGGGGGCCACCACAATGATGGATGGCGTGGGTATGACACATATGAAGTGGGCCCCTCTTACCGATGGCTTGGATAAACCGCATACTTCATGGTGGGGTCCATCCAAATGGACCACATGGCCACATCATCATCATATGAAAGAAAATGAAAAAGAGAGTGAGAGAGAGAGGGAGAAAAGAGTGGGACACACGTGTGATGGAGGGACCCCGACACTATGGGCCCTCCCTTACATCTAATCATACATCAAATGATAATCAATGTGGGCCATCAGCCACATCTTAGGGTCCAAAGTGAGATCCATACCCTTGATCGGTAGGCCTCACTTGGACCATCATAAAAATACAAAAATCTAGCCTATAGAAGCACCCACCACTTGATCTTCTTGGTCCGTTGGAAAGCCTATCTCCTTGTGCTTCACTTTGATGGTGGAAGATGGTAGATGGATGGCTAGGATGGGAGATCTTGGGAAGGGAAAGTGGGCCACACAAACTCTCTCTTTTCTCTCACTTGGAATGTATGGATGTGTGGTGCTTGGAGAGAAATGAGGGAGGGAGAGATTGTTGTAAGAGAGAGAGGGAGATGGGAGATGTGAGTGATGGAGTGATGTGTACTTCACTAGGTATGGGTGTGTAAGAGAGAGGGTGAGAAAGAGTTGACTTGGTGGTTGCTTGGGGATAGGGTGAAAGGTGATGTGTACTTGACATAAAGTGATTGATTGATTGATTGATGGGACATGGTGTAGAGATTCTCTTGGGATTGCAAATGCACGGCGTTTTCCTCGAAATAAACGCTGGCTCACATCTCTTGGCCAGGGTATCGGATCAGCGTACGAGTCGCGGCGTTGGAACTGCGGTGACGGTGCGGTCGCAATAATACAGGTCTCGGATTAAATCGACTCGAATCTAAAGGATACGACTTACGGTCGTGCGCAACGTCGATTACAAGTCGCAGGTCGCCGGAATTTGACGGGAAGAATCGCGGAAGTCGACGGAACAGTACGGAGTAGGATACGGGTCTTACACCATCCTCATCCGATCCAGAAGAATAGTGGCTTAACTGTACGGATAATTAGTAGTTTGTTGAGTTAGTAGGATTACTTTCAAGTATTGAAAGATAGTTGTAACCTTTCCTGCTTTGATTAGGCCGTATTTTCCTTATGTTTGCAGTATCTAGTGACACTTGAAATCCATGTTGTAGAATGTAACTGGCCATGCAATGGCATTTTGAATTTAATAGGAATGTATGGATTGTCTTAAAGTTTTCTTCTTGTTTGTGAATGCCTTGTATGTATAATTGTTATGCTTGTGAAATTGGACCTATAGGTCTTATACATACTGTGTACGACGCTTGAATGGAAAATTCTTTAGTGTTTAACCTCTTAAGGAACGTCCTTCCAAGAAATGCCTCCGCGGGGAGAAGGTTGATATGTCCGCCTACCTCACGGCGGCCTTGTCGAGAGGAACCTTAAGTTCCTAGAAACCTTTTTAGGATAATCGTTAATCATAAGCACCGTGGGAGACTCACCACCCACTAAATTATTAAAAATGTGAAACTTGAACTTTTTAATAAAGTTTGATATCTTCCAAATGTTAAGAATAATCGAACTACGGAATTACGGAACCATATATTTGCGAAGTATTCGCGGCTTAATGCAACTCTCGATCCTGGGTGAATACCAACGGACTCACTGCTTTGACCGACTAGAAGACCAAGATCTACCAGGACTAGGAAAGGATACAACGATCTTTCTGCCCTGGTCTGGCAGAGGATCGACATATGGGATCAAAGCCAACCACAAATGTCTTTCCGTATTAATTCAATCATAAAGAGTAGAATATATCACTCTCAGGTAAACTTTATCATCAAACACTTAGCACGATAATCATGATTTTGACATTTGTTTTCAAACCTCAAAGGTGAAAATTTTTAAGGGGGGTAAATCACAATAAGCTAAGCTAGTGTATTATTTCTATACCCTAAAATGTATATAAACCCGAAACCAACAAAACTTAAGCAAATGAAATGATAATATCTTTACTTATTACCCTTAGCCTATTTCGGGGACGAAATTATTTTTAAGGGGGGTAGATTATAACATCCTGAATTTTCACCGTTTTGGATTTTCAAAAATCATTGAATTTTTTTTAATTAACTTATAATATCACTTAATGACCATTAGAACTCAATGTTAGTTTATAAAGGGGTGGTACCAGTAAAGAACCGCATGAGACAGATTAATCAACCGTAGGAAACCAACGAATCCACCTGATCATTTGAACGTCATGTGTAACTCCATGATTTACTCACATAGGGCCCAAAAATCTAACTAACCCATCACTAATAAATCAAGACAAGCATGACTAAATTAAAGATCTAACCGGGGCAGAGTCAGATAAGGCCCGGATCTTGAATAATAGACCAAATCAACCCCGTTACTCTTTTAGCCTAAAACCGACAGTTTAGAGTAATCATGACCAAATCTCCACTTTCACTAGTTATAAATAGGCCACACTAATAAATCAAGACAAGCATAGTTCTCATTTGATGATTGACCTTGCCTCTCACATGATTTGGTACATGGATGATTACATGCTTATATTTTGTTTGATTTCTCTCGTATGGTGTTGTTTCATAACATGTATGATTCATTTCTCTTGTGTGATTGATTCTTTGAGATGTAAGAATTACTTAGCTTCACCACAAGCCCACACAACACACATGCACTTGTCTCTTGATTATGTTAGCATTGATTGTTAGGAGGATCCGATTCGTATGTTAAGATGTATGAGAACATGATATTGTTATGTTAGTAGGATAACTTGGATATTTGGCATGTTATGAGTCACCACCCAACCCTTGGGTTGGTCAGGAATACGAGGAGGGCGAAGGCGGTCCCATTGGTAGAACTGTCTTGAGGCTAAACCCATGGATTTGGGCGAGTGCGGGTGGGCGACAGTAGTTAGACTACATGGGTCGCTCGTACCCGATGTCGTTCCGCCAATATTTACCCGAACTCATGCGGTCTAGTCTACTAGCTGACCAACCTTATGTGTTTGCCCTATTTGCTCACACATGTATGGAACCTGGAACACCCTACAACCAGTGCAACCCATTATCAGCCAGATTGAATTCGATCCACCGCCTCATGAGTCGGGCATGGTGGAATGGGACACTGTGTCCGAGCTGTCGGACTACGCTGGGGTGTTGTGCCTCCCCGTAGTGACCTTGAGCGATCCCTTTCTCTCGGCACTCCCCATGTGCTTAAAGTCGGGGATGGGGAACCCAACGGGATCACGGATCATGGTGCCTTGGCCTAGCGCATTGAGGGGTCTCAGCACCGCAACTAGTTGAGGGCATTTATACGTGGGGTGTATCAGTTTTCTAAATCTTCTGGATGAATGGAATTAATTAAGAACTTGGCTAACATTATCATCGCATCGCACTAGGTAGGGTGGCGACTCGGTAGTCGAGGTCGCTCTGAGGGAGTGTTGGTTATACGCGATCGTTAGATGGAGTCGCTTGAGGGAGTGTTGTGGCGAGGGCATGCATGTAACGCCTTGAAAATCGGGGGTCGAGCAAAGCTCGGCTCCCGAGTTCCAATGCATCACTTATGCACATAGATAATGATGATTATGATGAGAGCATTGAAACATGAACAAGATTATACCAAAACAGCATATCATACTCCAGAAACAATTAAATTGCAAGCGGAAGACTGTGATAGATGTATAGAAGATATAAACTATGGTAAGTCTTTAGAATGTGATAATGTTGCCAGGTTAAAGAATTACAAGTACAATTTCAAAATATACCAAAGGTGCAGTGTCATCTAGTCAACATCCCTGTAACCCCGTCGATCAAGGCACGGCTCACCTGAAGCCGCCAGAAAAGAGCATATACGAGAAAGTATTCTCGTCGCCACAAAGGTCCGGCTCCGCCTTAGGAGTAACGTCACTATCTGCAATCAAACAAAGTCTGGTTGGTGTCCGGAACACCGTCTCGTAACGTGGGAGTGAGTGATCAACTCAGTGGAACAGTAAAGTATAGGTTAACATGTTATCAAAACAGTCAAGCAGTAATGATAAAGCAGTACAATCAAGAATCCTAAGTACTCTTGTTAATGCAAGAATGAAATGCTGTCATGATGCATGCCCTCACCAACATACTCCCTCATGCGACACCATCTTACATCTGCAGCATGCGTTCATCCCTCAGTGCTCCACATCTTCCAGGCACATGCAGTACGATGATGAGCATAATTACCGAGTTGTTATTAGTCCTTTTCATACAGCAGTATTGGAAAACTAAGGTACCTTCCTTATATCATATTCCCAAACAATGATCCATTCTAGGGTCCTCAATCTTAGATAATCTCATACGATGATGTGGTTCTAGGTCGCTGCAAGGGCTGTTACACGGAATCGTTGTACCACTCCCCCATCACCTTATCAATACAAGCCTAGCTTATACTCTGTTTACTACGGGAAGGCTCGTCGCCTCACCGCAGATTCAGAGTATGCTCGAGCTCACTACACCAGGTACGGTCAGGGCTGTCAGGGCTGTTACACGGAATTGTTACACCACTCCCCCATCACCCATCAAAGCAGTGTAGGCCGACAACTCGAATACAATGTCTCATACCACTGTATTCGGCTCACGAGTCTGGGTTGCTCACTGGTCACTACGGGGAGGCACATCGCCCCAGCGTAGGCCGACAGCTCGACCACGGTGTCCCATACCACCATGTCCGGCTATGAGTCTTAGCGGATCGAGGTACCAAGGTTAACGAGGTTGCACTGGTAAGTTCGGTACCTTAGGTTCAAGCAGTAGCATCCAAACATGGTGAACATACATTAGAAAGATCGGGTTACTTGACGAGCTCGGCTAGCTCGAGCGCACGACAAGTTGAACGACATGAAGTGCGTAAGCACTTCGCGTGGCCAACCACTATCGCCAACCGAAGTACGACTTGAGTTCGTCGAACACATCTCACGTGGCGAATGAATCTCAGCCACGAATTTAATCCCGTTATCGATTGCCTGGACTATACAATAGCCTCAATCACATTTAAGTACAGAGAGTCAAAGCAGTAATGGATCAAGATTTCACTCATACAGTTAAATATCCAATATTATCCGCTTAGGGCTGCCAGGGCTGTTGCACGGAATCGTTACACCACTCCCCCATCACCCTTCACGGCTTTTATGGAATACAACTTAAACATGAATTTAAACATATGCATTACATAGATAAAATCGTATAATCAGTTGAGCATGTTATGAAGTACAACATAAGCATGAGTTTGTACATATTCAATTCCTAATCACACAGATATCTAAAGAAATCATACACATAGTTAAAGGAGTTGAGAATCATATCTCAACACCCTAATACATTACAATTTACTAACTACTACTCATTCAGACATTTCAACAAACACTTTAGACTACATACATCAACATACATGACATATGTTGATCACATAGGTATTATGCCAAATCCTTTCACTAGGGAGTTGCCCCAATTATAACACATGTGCACCCACGACGAATAGTCATGGCAAGCAGGAATCCATGTTCCATATTCATTCAGTCATTTCCACAAACACTTGGGCTACACATTTTAACACATATAGCATATAGTGGCCGTGGCGTGATTTAGGGCAAGTCCTTTCGCTAGGGAGTTGTCGCATACATACAAGCATATAGTCATGACAGATAATCATGTTAAGCACAAATCTGTATTTCATACATATACGGTATTTTCTATAAATACGAAGAATACAGTATATTCAATATAGCTAACGTATAACTGAAAAACGAAACAGACAGCACTTTGTACATGTGCAATTGCATGCAGATCATGAATCTATCATTATCTGACATTGAAAGCGTTGAAAACCATAACCTATACGTCTAAAGTCCGCACCTTTTGCCGTAGAATCGTAACGAATACGCTAGAATCTCTAAGTCTTCGTCTACGACAGTATATCAACTATAGCACGGGATACGTTAGCTATTTCGCTACTTGAATCAATTCAAACCCTAAAATAGGTTAGAGTTAGGGTTTTCTTACCTAGAAACGAAGCCGGAATCGCCGAAAAAATGAATAGAAAATGATGGTTAAGCCTGTAGATCGACAGGGTAGAACGGCAGGAAGAATCTCCCACCTCTCCCACACTTTCTCTCTTTTTTCTCTCTTCTCTCTCCTAGGTTTTCTCAAATTCATATGGGAGGAATGAGAGAGGGTTTAAGGTCTTTTCATAGGTCCAGAACTCACAGAAATAGACTCAGGGTCAAGGTATACTTAGGTTATAGCCAAAGTGGGTCTGTTCCGTCTCAACGGAGCACTTCTGCCGGCCCCCCTTGAGCCAAAGGTCAGACTTAAGCTCATAGACATTGGATCTAGGTCGAGTTACGTTTTCGTTCCAGTCGGGTTCCCAGATCACACGTTGCAAACCAGTTTCAGTTCAACGGTCATCGGAACTCAATCAAGGTTACAAGGTCATGGACATGTGTATGAAATTTCTCCTAATCCGAGGGTGTATTTGGGTCAGATTCTGACGGTCTGATTGCTTAGATCAAGCCCGCAAGCGACAAGTCTCAGATTAGTTAAATGAGATTTGATTTCTAAAGAAAGTTATGTTTTCTCACACTCTTCACTCCGAGCTTAAGCGAATAGCATTGGGACACTATCTAGATTTGATTTCCGAGATGGTTGTCAAGCCCAGCAAGGCGGTCCTAACCGTTTAACTTCGCGTTAATCAGACTTTCGATGTGCGGTCCAGATCTGATACGGAGTTTCAATGTGCTCCCGAGAGCAACTGGGTAATGAGATTGATCCTAGATTTTAGGGTAACCTAGCGTCAATGATTCTACAAGTTTTGGGTCTTGTAGATCGTATTTAAAGTGGATCAAGCGGATTTCGTAACTAATCTAGTTTAGCACTAGTTAACTTTGTCTAATTTCTAAAGGATTTAATCCTGTAAGATTTCTGTCTGAGGTGGTACTTGGGCCTTTTTAGTTTGGATATAAAGTGATCCAAGTTATTAATACTTACTAAAGCACGCCCTAATAACAACAGAAGAAGATCCTAGGGCAGGAGAGGCTGATGTTCCAAATAACCAATTCGTTTTGTGAGATTTCATAAGGGTAATGGTTAAAAGCCCATTTTATTTATGTATGTACTATTTACAGTAGAAATGAGTTTGAGTATTGTTCTTCATTACCTAAACTATAGGATTCATGCCTAATATAAAAGTACTTAGAAACATCTAAAGAACAAGGTGGTGAAAGGTGAAATAGGAGATTTTGAAGGAAATGGGTTGAAAAGCGATTTTAGACTTTGGGATTGAGTTCTGACAAGTTAATAAGGTGTCCGGATCGACCTATTGCCTAAGGACGTCTAATTCTAGGTTGGCAAAAATCCGGGATGTTACAATGCATCATATCATTCATCATGCACATGCATTAATAAGATTTGTTAGGTGCTTATGAATGTATTGTCTTTCATTAAATCCATAATTTAGTTGATGTCTGTTGTAACTTAAGACTAATAGCACCCACTGAGTTGATCACTCACTTCCACTCTGGGACGTTATTTTAAAACACTAACCAGACTCTTCAGTAGTTGCAGGTGACGCCGAGTAGCCTTGCGGCGCGAGCTTGAATGAGGAGGACGAGTTGTCCTATTTCCAGTTGATGGGCGGTTTGTCGTAGAGTTCACAAGTGGACTTGGATCGCTGAGTGTTAGACTCAGCTCATCATTCCTTTTGGTTATATTTTTGTGATTTTGTTGGGCAACGCCTTGTGCAACCCGTTTATATTCTTTTGGACCTGTATATGTTGACCTCTTTCATTTCAGTATACTAGTTGTGTTTGTGCTTCATGTTCCAGAAAATTTCAGGCTGCGCATTTAAACTTGATTTAAGCACGTATTAATAAAAACCGGTTATAAGTGACCCCGGGAACTCGGGAGTCGAGTGTATGCACGACCCCTGATTTCCAGGGCGTTACACTTTTACCTACGAAATTAAATTTCGTCGGTAAAAGTAAACTTTTCAATTTTTTTAAGTATGAAAAATTGAAAAGACCCTTTACCTACGAAAATTTTCGTAGGTAAAGATGACTTTTACCTACGAAATTTAATTTCGTCGGTAAAAGTAAACTTTTCGATTTTTTGTTATTTTTGAAAAATTCAAAACACCTTTTACCTATGAAACGTTTCGTAGGTAAAGGTGGCTTTTACCTACGAAATTGCATTTCGTAGGTAAAAGTAAACTTTTCGATTTTTTTTGTTTTGTTGAAAAAAATCAAAACACCCTTTACCTACGAACATTTTCATAAACACCCTTTACCTACGAATATTTTCGTTGGTAAAGATGGCTTTTACCTACACAATTAGATTTCATAGGTAAAAGTAAACTTTTCTTTTTTTTGTAATTAGAAAAATTGAAAACACCCTTTACCTACGAAAAGTTTCGTAGGTAAATTTTTTTGAAAAAATTGAAAAGACCCTTTACCTACAAAAATTTTCGTAGGTAAAGATGACTTTTACCTACGAAAATAAGTTTCGTTAGTAAAAGTCATCTTTACCTACGAAAATTGGTTTCGTCGGTAAAAACCATATTTCTTGTAGTGGCCACCGTTGAAACCTTCTTAAACCCACGATGGTGTTTATTTTATGTCTAGCCAGTATATAAGTTAAGGAAGACATGGAAAAATGGAAAGAAAAACAAATTTCAGCTCGATCCAAAACTTTTGTGGCCACCAAGAATTTTATAACGGTAGGCAATCAATACCCATTGTTTTCCATTGGGAAGCGATATGGCTGTGTACCTCACACCAGCTATATAGCTGGTGTAGGTACGCGTCGTGCAAAGACAAGCACGAACGCTCCTCGAGCTCCCAGTTGTACAAACGGTTGAAAGGAGATCAAAGTAATGTGGACCCCACAGTGATGTATTTATTATATCTATACCGTTTATCTATTTTTAGAGATCATTTTAGAGCATTATCCAAAAAATGAATCATATCCAAAGATTATATGGACCACACCACAAATAGCTGCAGAGATAATGATATTCACCGTTAAAAAATTTGTAGGGCCAACCACAACGTTTATTTTCCATCCAATCTGTTCATAAGGTCACAAAGACCTTAATGAAGAGGAAAACAAATTTTCATATTGATCCAAAACTTCTGTGACCCCAAAAAGGGTTTCAATGGTAGACGTTCAATCCCCCACTGCTTTTTACAGTGTGGTCCACTTGATAGTTATATCTTTCTTATTTTTCTTCTCAAGCCTTAAGACTAGCTAGTCAAATGGATGGACGGTTTGGATATAACGCATGCCTCATGATTAAACTCACAGAACATGCACACGTCAATTAACCAGGTATATAACTGGTATGAGGTACACCAGCCAATCCGTTTCCTCTACTCAAAGCTTTGTATCTGCCTCACTCTTTTAATGCAACTGACATTTAATGCTTTTTGCATTTTAATACAACTAAGCTTATTATTTGGTGTGGTCCACTTGAGCGTTGGATATGCCTTGTTCATGCCTCAAAATAATATGAGAAAAGGGATTGACGGTTTGGATGTACTGTTGCAAAACATTGATTTTTAAATAAATATATTTTAATAATAAAAAATAATTTATAATATATATTATGTTGTTTGGAAAAAACACCGTTTTATGGGTTTTTTGGGAATAGTCCCACATGGGAAAGAGAATTGAAAAAACTATGGTTTAAATGATAATAGTGGAGTATTATAATATTTACCTACCTAGTCCGTGGACTATGGACCTTGCGTGTTCAAGTGCATAACACTGGAACACCCGCGCACGCGCTCGCGCTTGTGCTCGGGCTCGGGCTCTGGCACAGGCACGTGCTCGGGCTTGGTCTTGGTCTCGGGCTCGGGCTCGATGCGAGGGCATGGGCATGTGAGGCAGTGTGGCTTTAGAGGCGCTAATGGCGCACTTTGCACTTCGCAAGTGCGCATCGTGTCGCTCCCTTCGTGAACCGGAGTGAGACATGTGCGAGTCGTGGTGCGACTAGTGGCTAAGGCAAATGGTTGGCTAGACAAAAATCTAGAGGACTGAATGAGAGTCCCTCTGGTTATATAGAGGCTGGAAATATAGCTGTTGCACAAATGTGTAACAGCTATGGACTTAATTGCAAGAAACTGTTGCTAACAGCTATAAAACGGCTAGTCAGCTCTCTCACAACAGCCATATAATGGCTAGTTTCCAACAGCCATATAACGGCTAGTTTTCTCCAATAGCTAGAAAACGGTCATGGGATTTATTTCCATGGACCATAACCCCCAGCTACCATAGCGTATAAAAGGAGGGCCTGGATGGGTTTCCAAACCATCTCAACTCACTCCAGCAAAACCCATACGAATTCTAGTGTTTCCAGCAACATAGCAAGGCTTGAACCTTAGCTTGAAGAACAGACCAGCTGTGTGGTCTAAGACAGATCTACTGAACCAGTGGCTGAAGATTTGAACTGACCAGTGCAGTGGTCAAAACTATTTTTCTCTTTCTTTTTCTTTCTTTTGGGATTTTTCTCTATATTATAATACTGTCAGAAAGTGTGTAATAGAGTTCCATTTGGTGGGCCTTCGTGTTTGCTGAACGCAGACCCACATCAGGCTCGTCGTATCCCAGAAGCTATTTGCCTGTAACCTATCGGCATACTCAATTTATTTGAGTAGGGGCAAATAACGCTTTAAGGACAACGTTTTTCAGACGTGCTTCAGCCTGTCCTTATTTCTGATTATTGTGAAACTTTCGATTTCCATATTATACAGAAATTACAATAATCTGTATAATTTCTAACAATCTTAAAGCGTTATTTTGATAATGGAAGCCAACAGTATTTCATCCATCAAGCTGATGAATCAGGACTTGATACGTCTTGATCGATTCGATGGAACCAATTTTACGAGATGGCAAGACAAGCTGAAATTTCTCCTAACGGCGCTGAAGATCTACTATATATTAGATCCAAATCTATAAGCACTACCTGAAGCAACCGACGACGACACACCTGAACAGGTGGCCGCCTGCACCAAACGAGCCGAAGACGAACTCTTGTGTCGAGGACACATTCTAAACGCTCTCTCCGACCGTCTGTACAATTTGTACCAACAGACGTCATCAGCAAAGGAGATATGGGCCGCTCTGGAGTTCAAATACAAGGCTGAAGAAGAAGGTACCAACAAGTTTCTCATCGACAGGTATTTTGACTTCAACATGGTAGATAACAAACCACTGTTGTCATAAATCCAAGAATTGCAGCTAATAGTAAACAAAATCAAAGCCATCAAAATAGATCTTCCTGAATCATTCCAAGTTGGGGCTATAATTGCCAAATTGCCACCGATGTGGAAAGACTATAGAAAGAAGTTGCTGCGTAAAATTGAGGACTACACACTGGAACAAATTCAGAAACACCTCAGAATTGAGGAAGAATCTCGTAACCGCGATAAAAAGAATGATAACGGGAATACCTCGTCCAAGGTACATGTAGTAGAGAACTCTAGTAACAAACATCCCGAGAAGGACAATTCCCTGAAACCCAGTAAAAGGAAATTCAATAAAAATGCCCAAAAGAAGAACGGAAAGTTCAACGGCCCATGTCATGTCTGTGGGAAAACCGGGCACTATGCTCGAGTATGTCGATATCGCAAATCTAAACAAGAGGCAAGTGCAGTAGAAGAAGGCGATATTGTGGCCATGATCACTAAGGTGAATACCATCCAAGGCAAAGTTCCAGGATAGTGGTATGATACTGCCGCTACAGTACATGTGTGCTATGACAAATCAGCCTTCAAAACCTATGAGGAATTGACCGATGGTCAAGAAGTTTAAATGGGTAATGAAGTCCGATCGAAGGTCGTCGGCAAAGGAACTGTCGAACTGATATTCACCTCTGGGAAGAAAGTGATTCTGACCAATGTACTGCACGTTCCAGACATGAGGCGAAACTTAGTTTCTGGGGATCTTCTGGGAAAACCAGGTATAAGGGTGGTGTACGAGTTAGGTAAACTGATTATGTCTAAGAATGAGAATTTTGTCAAAAAGGGATACACTTGTAACGGAATGGTTAAGTTTTCTCTGAATGAAAGTAGCACTTCTGCGTATATGGTTGAATTTGCTAGACTGTGGCATGATAGACTAGCCCATATAAGGTATAGTACCTTAAAGTTCATGGCTAAAAATGGTTTAATCTCATACACGGATAATGAAACTAGTAAATGTGAAGTGTGCATACGATCCAAAATAATGAAAAAACCTTTTCCGAGTGTTGAAAGATCGTCTTAAGTATTGGATCATGTGCACAGTGACATCTGTGAGTTAAACCGCATTCTTACTCGTGGAGGTAAACGGTACTTCATAACCTTTATAGATTATTGCTCTAGATATGTGTATGTGTACCTATTAAAGAGCAAAGATGAAGCATTGAACATATTTAAAATATATAAAGCAGAAGTAGAGAATCAACTAAATAAGAAGATAAAAATTCTCCGTAAAGATAGAGGAGGAGAATACTTCTCAAATGAATTCGATAGCTTCTGTGAAGAACATGGACTAATACGTCAATGTACAGCGCCATACACACCTCAACAAAATGAAATAGCTGAAAGGAAAAATAGGACATTAGTAGAAATGGTCAACTCAATGCTGATAAGAGCAAAGTTGTCACTAAGTCTATGGGGTGAGGTACTACTTACAGCATGTCATATTCTAAATAGAATACCGTCTAAAAAGTATAAAATATCTCCATATGAAAAATGGAGAGGTAGAAAACCTAACCTAGGCTATCTAAAAGTGTGGCGGTGTCTAACATACTGTAGAACCCCTGATCCAAAAAGAACTAAGTTAGGACCAAGAGCTATTAAGTGCGCCTTCGTACACTACCAAAAAATCGAGCAAAGGCTACGAACTTTGAGAGTTTTTGGCTATGGATATAAACCGTAGCTATATTACTACGGTTTTAATCCGTAGCTAAAAGCTACTTCCTCCTCCACTTCTTAGCTACAGGCTGAGACTCTGTAGGGGCTCTATGGGGTTCACTACAGTGTATATGTTTTATCTAAGCCGTCCATCCATTTTGATACTTCTTTTTCATGCATGCATATAAAAAAGATGGTAGATCGAAGGCTCAAGTTGACCACATCATAGGAAATAGTAGAGATTAAGTGTCTACCATTGATTTGTGGTGTGGTCCACTTGGGATTTCGATCTACCTCATTTTTTGGTTGATTCCATAAAAATAGCTCTCAAAATGAATGGACGGTGTGGATAGACCATATACATCACAATGGGGCCCATGGAGCGCCTAATAGGACCGTCCGTTTCCGCTCCATCCCGCGCCCAAAAAAATCCCCCCATGCCCCAAAAAATTTCTGCACCCAAATAAAAAAACCCTACTCTTTTCCCCCACTCTTTCACGCCTCTCTCTCTAACCCTACCCTTTTCCCCCACTCTCTTAAGCCTCTCTCTCTCTCTCTCTCTCTCTCTCTCTCTCTCTCTCTCTCTCTCTCTCTCTCTCTCTCTCTCTCTCGTTGAATCCTTCGTCTTCCAGCAACCCACATCCCACATCCCACATCCCACATCAACTCTTCCTAGCCCTGGATCACCAAAATCCATCTCGTTTTTGCCATCGGTCCACGGTTCCTTCTCCCAAGCCCGATCTCTGAACAAGAGATGTCCCAATCAGAGCAAATTCCATCCCGGAAAGTGCCAGTAAGAACACCAAATCGATCAGTCTATTGTAGGTGCTGCAACTTGGATCTCTATTCAGGCTCTAGTTTTCCGCTTCTTTCTCTCTCTCATTTTCCCTCTCCTTGTCCGACTCTCGATCTGCAATCCTTACACCGCATCCACCAACCGCTGAAACCCTACCGCATCTCTGGTCATCAACAGCAATAGACGTTGTTGAGGTCCAACCTATTGTCAATCTGAAGAGGTGATGTTGCCTTTGATTTGTCTGTTCATTTTGGTTTTGAATCTCTGTTTTTGAGAAAATTTGACATTGTTAGTGTGACAATGTGAGTAATGGTTTCAAACATCACATTGTTGAAGGATTTTTACCCGTGATATTGCTGATTTAGCTTTGAAAGTTAGTGTTTCTATTCTCTGAGTATGGATTCTGAGGAATAGCTCTTGATTTTCTTCGTTTCAGTTTAAAATTCGCTTTTGATTCTTTTGCGTGGTGCGGATCTGAACCTTTTGCTGTAGATTTTTTTATGACTTGACACCATCTGTTTATGGATATTTTATAAGATCTTTAAAAATGTCCTTGTTTTTGTAGGATTGTTTGAAGAAAATCTGTAAAGTTTACTTTGAAACTTGACATTTTTCATGAAAAGTAAGCTTGGGATGTTTTAACAGTCTATCAATTAGCAACCATAGGTGTTATTGATATGCATCTTTCTTTTTCCCATTTAATTACTTGGCATCTCCTCTCTTAGTATTTGGAAAAAAAAATGCAGACAAGTTGTTTGTTAAAATGTCAAAGAGATGTGATTTGTGGAAAATGGTATGCTTTCAATTTGGTCTTTCTTTTTCCCATTGTTTATATGGATGCTAGTATATATGCATGATCAACAATGTATGCATGCCTGTAAAATGATGGACAAATGTGTTAATGGGGTTTCTCTAAGCACACATGCAAGTGAAAAAAAAAAAAAAGTGCTAGAAGACTGTCTTTGAAAATCCTATTGTTCCTCTCCCTCCAAATCCTCCATAGGATCCCAAAGAAAACCAATCCCCAAATGAAGCATTGGAGATCCAGCTGATTTCAAACCTTCCTTAGAAGCAATTCCAATCAGACTTGGCCATAGCACAGTGAATAAAAATATGATCGACTTATTCTAGTTCTTAATTGCACATGATGCATCTATCAGCAATCATCATGCTGCATTTTCTCATTGCATTTTTATTTTTTATTTTCATAATAAGGACATTGGCATGTTATGCCAATGTTGTGAGTAATTTCACTAGAGTATGGGTGTTGCTGGCTTGTTACCTGTTAGTAGTTAGTATGCAACATGAAGCTAAGTTAGTTTAGACACCACATATTATCTTCACCCATAAGAGTGCATGTTGTTCTTTGGGCATGACACGGAAGAGGGGATTGATATTCGTGGAAATTGCCTGGTGTCTTTTACACTTGATCCTAGGGAGGTGAATGAGGAGACTAATTACCTTACTAAGATGGGGGCTCTTAGCTCATCTCTGGATATCTGTTATGAGATAGTTGTGTTGCTTTTGTTTTGTTTGTCTTTCGGGCCTCTGTGCTAGCCAATTTCGAACCCTTAGAATCTGCATTTTCTAAGATTCCTATAAGCATCAGAAATTCCCCAATTTTTCTGTTAAAAGAAATAAATGAAATTTATTTATATTAGAAGTTGCTAACTTATGGATGGATGTCTGTTTGCTTGTTTTCATTTGCACATCAATATCAAGCATAAAGACAAAAAAGACAATAGTATCTTATCATTAATCTCACATCCTGCTAGCCTTTTTCTGGCAATATGCCTTAAATTACGTGAATTTTATAATTTTGATGAAATGTCTGGATGTTGTATGTCTTACTACATGCGAGGAGATTATTTTAGGAGAGAAACAACCATTAAACACGAAACAAGTTGAATAATGTTATTCTTGCAGAGGAAAAGCATGTGCCGATGTAAGTATTTAATTCAATCTTTCAAGTTCCTTTGTTTTTTGTTTTTTATTTTACTGTTTTGTTTCTATAGAAACAATCTTGTAAACCCAGATTACTATTTTCATTTTATTGGGTCTGTATTTATTTGCTAATGACATTTTCTTTCGAAAAAGGAGAATTATGATACTTTGGCTGCGTATGACGCTTGATTCGCAAGCACTTAGAAATAGTACACATGACATTTTCTTTGAAGTCATTACCTTTCGTTATACATTTTTTATATCCATTTACGCAGACTAACATTTCAGTTTTATGCTATTTTGATATATCCAAGGGCTACTCAGAATTCAATCAAGGCTGCCCAGGTATGTATTTACTGATTGCTATTTTTATTTTTATTTTGCTGCTGATTATTCTGGGTAATTCATTGTTTAAATAGGTTGAGTTTTTAATGTGTTTTGCAGTGGATGCTACAAATTCCTAGCACAACCAATTATATGGGTTGCATTGGGAAGGACAAGTTTGGGGAGGAAATGAAGAAAAACTCGAAACTTGCAGGTGTTAATGTAAGTTCATTTCTCCTTTGTTGTTGCAAGAAACCATGGGATTTCGGTCATTGTTGCTGCAGGAAACCATGGGATTCCGGTCATTGTTGCCGGGCATCGTTTTGGGAATGCAAATGGCATGACTCCTCATGCACAATAATTGATTAAAATCTAGTTTAGACTATTTACGTGTTTGTAGTAGCAAAGTGAATGCGTGTATGCGGGTCTTTAGAAATTTTATTATACTCTTTTTTTTTTTTTGTCAATCTGTTTTAGCTTTGCTGTTTACAAGGCATTGTATAAAATCTTCGTGATCTGTTCCTATTTCTCTACTTTCTAGTTGCAGCAAAAAACAGTTGGAAAGGTTCATTTCCTCTCTCCATGTGCATGTTGCCTCTCTTCTTCGACATATGGTTGGATAAGTTGGTACGTTCAAAAATTTAAATTTATTGGAATATTTTTTTTCTTTATATGCACCTATTTAATACTTATCTTTTTTTTTTTTTTTTGTAGATGTTAATTGCATTCATGTTTTTTTAAGAGTAGTGTTGCTTGTTTACAAATTTTACATTCCCATTTGTAGTTGTGCAAGAACAAACATTATATTCCACAATGGGACCCATGGTTCGGTAATCCAGACCATTGGCCTATTGTTTTCCATTTTTAAAAAAAAAAAAAAAAATCTTTTTTCTTCACCTTAAGCTTGGAGGAAGATTATACTGTGGTTTTGACCAAATCTATATGCCTATTTTCATATCCAAATACAAAATTAAGGGTGTTTGATGAATCTGAGTTGAATGGATCACTTTGGGAGTTGGGAAAAACATGCAAGGCAGATAAATAATCATTTTTTTGTTTTTTGGGTTTCTTCTTATTTTTTGTATTTTCAATGTAATGGGCCTCAATTAACCCAATCATATTTGATGCGTGTTCTATTAGGGTCCATTTGGATGATTTTCCTGTTATTTGTGTTTTAACCCCTTTTTTCCAACTAGTATTTGTGCATGAACAAAAAAAAAAAATTATGATGCCCATTAATGTGAAGATATCTTGCAGGAGCCAGCCAAAGAGTTTTTAGCTTCCCCTGTTTCCAAACATGCAAAGTAAGTATCATGTCTTTGTGTTATGATTTGAGCTACCATGCCTACCTTTAGAAATTGGTTTACCATTAGAAATTGCCCAAAAGATCACATTTGAAGAGAAGGTCACGGCATACAACATGGATCATTTATAGAAGCTAGTGGATGACAAATTATGTGTAACATACAGAGATGGTTCAACCACTTACGCAATTAGGGAAGGTTCAAAAGGTCATACATATTTGAAAGTTGGTCAAATCATAAATAGGCGTATTATGGACGGAGACATTGTTTTCATTAATAGGCCACCTAGTACTCATAAACATTCATTACAAGCATTTTCTATGTGCATGATGACCATACAGTTAAGATCAATCCTCTTATTTGTGCTCCCCTAGGTGCGGATTTTGATGGGGATTGTGTTCATATATTTTATCCACAGTCTCTAGTATCAAAACAGAAGTTTTGGAGCTGTTTAGTGGTTCTCATAGTGGTAGTCTGAATTTACAACTGGTGCATGATTCTTTATTGTCACTTAAACTCATGTTTAGGACTTTTTTCTTGAACAAAGCGACTGCGCAACAATTGGCTATGTGTGTTTCACCAGTTTTACCAGAACCTGCTTTGCTTAAGGCTTACTGTACAGGTCCTCTGTGAACTGTTTTGCAAATAGTACAGAGTGCTTTACCTGCGTTTTTTTACTGCTTTGGGGAGAGGCATTTGATCAGTAAAAGTGAAATGTTGAGGATTTTTCGTTTGGGGGTTTTCGTTTTTGTTGTTTAATGTACTGGATTTTGTATTTTGAATTTTCTTTTAGTGTTTCTGAGAATTGGTTTTGTTCTTTCTCTGTTTTGGTAAATTGGGTTTTGTTTATTTGGGTGTTTTTTTATTTGGTTGCATAAAATCTCTCCATTTATATATATATATAATTTCGACTGTTAGATTTGATTGGATTCTGCAGCCTGTTTGGTAGTCTACTTCTACAAAAGATTGCAGCTGGATTGTTATTTGGAAAGATTTCTTTCTTTTCCTCTTTTTGTTTTGCATGTTCTGATTTTATTTTATTTTTTTTAATGATTGATCTTTCTCTCTCTAAAATGTCATGATTAATCAGTCTAATCCGGTGCAAATTTTCATCACATATCATGAAATTTGGTGTAACCAAACACGCCCATAGCCTTTTATCTCCTTGAAGAAGCATGAACTCTGTTTCTAAACAATTGCCTTGGCTTAAGCGTGCATTTATTTTTTAGGTGGGTCCCGTAGCAGTGCAAGCGAAAACCAGAGCATACCCAACAAGGATGGGAGGTTAGTTTTCGTGGATGAAACTGTAGAACCGTGCTTTCTCAGCTCGTCTCTTTATTATGGTGGCCGGGACATGTGTTCCCATTCCACAAGTACCCAAACCTCAGGAACCCCCTCTATTGTGAGTAATCTTTTTTTAAATTTCAATTTCTAATATCAGAAGTAGAGGAAAATGGTCTATGCAAATGCGTGTGTGGTGTGTGAATATCATTTTTCTTTATGAAATTTTATGAGCAAAATGAATAGTTATTTCTGACCTAAAGGGTCCCATTTCTCTAACATGCATGCTTTTGTGATTGATATATCATCAGTTCAAGAAGGATGGCGAAGAAGGTGAGGGCAGTCCGCCCGATGCCTCGAGGGGAAATTGGTGGCAAGGTATGATGGTAGTTGTAGTGGAAGAAGAATTTTGCTGAAAAGGCATATATTTTAGATAAAATGGACCTCCTTTATGATTTTCCGTCTCTCTTTCTACAGGATCGCTTTATTACTAAAATAAATGGAAAGTGGATACTCTATCAAAATAGTAAGGTATATTATTATCCTGGCCCACCTAAGATTATATCATTTGTATTGTTTTTAAATGCCTTAGTTTTTAAAAAAAAATTGGAGGAGATGCGGTGCATCTGGAAGGAGAGAATTTCCATCCTCCCAATTTCTAAGCTGCACATGTGGTATGTGTGTGATGATCCAAACATTCATCCAACGGTCATAACGATGAATAACACTTTCAATCGTCATACACATCATACACATGCCATGTGAGCTGTGTATAGTAAACTTGTGAGGACTGGATGCTCACCTCTGTATTCGGTATCTGAATTTCTACATGTCATCTGATGTGTACATTTTTATGTAGTTTTGTGCTTTTTTATTAAAAGTTTTGACCTTTTTACTGTTGGAACTATTGGATTTGATATGTTGGATTTGCCAAATCATATTAGCAAGATTCATGGATGCCTTCTTAAAGTTGACCTTTGGGATTGTGTTTGCTAATTTCTTTATATACTACCTTTCTAATTTTCAGGAACCTGTGCATTCTGAAGATGATATCATAAAGTTCTGTGAAGAAACTGGTTTACCTGTGGCATTAGATGAAACTATTGACCATATTCAAGGAGATCCTCTCAATAAGCTTATGACATTTGTCCACCCAGGAATAGTTGTTGTTGTAAGTAAAAACTAATCTTTATGAAGTTACAACTTAGAAGAGGTTACTAATGACTTCAATATATTGTATTGTGAACATGACCTGATTTTACTATGATGGTCCTGTCAGGTAATTATTAAACCAAGTGTTGTCGAGGGGGCTTGAAAATGCAGCATTGATTGCAAAATGGGCACAACAACATGAAAGTAGCCTAAGTTTAGCATCATATGTTCACTTTGCATGCTATCTTGAGCAGCAAAACACGGAGATCTGTAAGATGAAGAATGAGGAATAGCGCCCAACTATAGCCCATGGCCTTATGAAGAATGAGGGTGGAAGCGTTTTATGTTGTTCTTTTCTAATGTGGGCAACTATTATTTGCCTTTGGTCATTCTTTTGAATTAGGTTTGTGTTTAGCCCCCTCTACCATGTGGAATTTGAGGATTTGATTTTCCAGGAGGCTAATGAAAATGTGTTGGTTACCAAGACACTCTCTATGCTCACTTTCTTTTGATTGAATGAAGGATTAATGTAATTGATTCATTATTGAATGAATGAATGATTATGCAGGTGGTAATTGAATGAATGAATGATTATGCAGGTGGTAATTGAATGAATGAATGAATGAATGATTATACAGGTGGTAATTGAATGAATGAATGAATGAATGATTATACAGGTGGTAATTGAATGAATGAATGAATGATTATGCAGGTGGTAATTAAATGAATGAATGATTATAAGATTTTTTTTTAATGTAGGAAATAGCTACGGAATTAACCGTAGCTATTATAACATTCGGCATATTGCTACAGATCCGCCACTACTTTTAGCTACCAATAATATTCGTAGCTATAGGTGCTTTTGGCTACAGAAATATTTGCTACGAATTAGATCCGTAGCTATTTGAAGCTATGGCTATAGATTAAATCCGTAGCTATAGGTTTTAGACCTATTGCTTCGGCACCTACGACGACGGTCGTGTTACAGATTTAATCTGTAGCCATAGGTCTATAGCTACGGATTAAATCCGTAACCTTTGCCCATTTTTCTGGTAGTGGTAGGGTATGCACAAAATAGTAAAGCTTATAGACTTCTAGACATAGAGTCTAATACAATAATAGAATCAAGAGACGTTGAGTTCTTTGAGAACTCACTATCCTTGGAGTCAAAGGATAATGAAATCCAAACTCTTAATAGAGAACCAGATAGCACAGCTCCACAAATAGTGGAAGCTCCTATTGAACCTCGTAGGAGTCAAAGGACAAGAATAGAGAAGAGTCTAGGAAATGACTACATAGACTCACAACGCATCATTTTCTATCTTGTAGAAGCAGATGGAGAAAAAGTTATAAGACAAATACCTATAGTGATGACTATAGAAGATGATCCTAAATCATATAAAGAGGCTATATCCTCTAGAGACTCAGCTTTCTGGAAAGAAGCTATAAACGATGAAATGAAATCCATACTGTCAAATCAAACATGGTAACTAGTAAACTTACCTCCAGGTTCTAGACCCATAGGTTGCAAGTTGGTATTTAGAAAGAAATATCACACTAATGGGACTATCCAAACTTTTAAAGCTCGATTAGTAACTAAGGATTTTAAACAAAAAGAAGGAATAGATTATTTTGACACATAATCTCCTGTAACTAGAATAACATCCATTAGGATATTATTTGCACTAGCTTCCAAACATAATCTTCACATCCACCAAATGGATGTAAAGACCGCTTTCCTAAATGGTGACCTCAATGAGGAGGTATATATGGAACAACCTGAAGGGTTTGTTCTACCAGGAAATGAAAACAAAGTATGTAGATTAGTCAAATCATTGTATGGATTAAAACAAGTACCAAAATAATGGCATGAGAAGTTTGATTCCAAAATACTATCTCATGGTTTCATGCATAATGTAGCTGACAAATGCATATATTCTAAAGTAGATGATAGTTGTATCGTTATTATTTGTCTGTATGTTGATGACATGTTAATAATAAGTAATAAAATGGAAGGTGTGACTGAAACAAAGAGGTTTCTATCTTCTGTATTTAAAATGAAGGATCTTGGACAAGTTGATACTATGTGTCAAAGTTAAAAAACATTGTAGGGGTTATGTTTTGTGTCAATCTCATTATATTGAGAAGATACTAAACAAGTTTAACCATCTAAATATAAAAGAAGCAAAGACCCCATTTGATCCAAGTATCAAGCTAAAAGAAAATACTGGAAGAACCGTTGCACAATTAGAATATGCGAGTGTTATAGGGAGTCTTATGTATGCTATGCAATGCACTAGACCAAATATCGCATATGCTGTGAGTAAACTTAGTAAGTTTACTAGTAACCCCAGTACTGAACACTGGAATGCAATCAGTAGAGTCCTTGGTTACTTAAAAGCAACCAAAGACTTAGGACTATTTTATTCAGAATTTCCTTCCGTATTGGAAGGATATACCGATGCGAGCTAGATATCGAGTGCAGGGGACAACAAGTCTACTACAGGGTGGGTATTCACCCTAGGAGGTGCGGCTGTATCTTGGGGATCTAAGAAACAGACTTGCATAATGCACTCGACAATAGAGTCTGAATTTATAGCCCTGACTGCAACAGACAAAGAGACTGAGTGGCTAAGGGATCTTCTATTAGAAACTCCTTTCTGTGGAAAGCCTATATCGGCTGTGTCACTACATTGTGACAGTGAAGCCACATTAGCTAGAGCCTATAGCGGCACTTATAATGGTAAATCTAGACATATAAGTCTTCGACATGATTATGTCAGACAATTGATTCGAGATGAAATCATTGTTATTTCCTATATGAAATCAAGCAACAATCTGGTAAATCCTTTTACTAAACCTCTATCGAGAGAGGTAGTAAAGGCTACATCTAGAGGGATGGGGTTGAAACTCTTCAACCAAAGTTCCGCCAGTGATGGTAACCAAACCTGAAATTAGAAAATCTCTAAATTTGGGTTTAATGGGTAAAAACAAATCACTTATATGTGGAAAGTTTTTCAGCACTAAATTATAAAACCTCATCCATAATAGATAAGTGTTGACCATTACGAAAGAGGGTTGAGTCTGAGAACTCTTAATGAAATCCAGCCTATAGGACAAGTGTCTTATAGTAACGGAGTCACTGGAAGGATTTCACCTATATAAACGTAGAGATGGTGCCGTCTCTCATGAGAGTTAAGAGTTTTCTCTCGGGATCATTCATGAATTAGAATAAGCACATGGCCATTAAATGTGCTGAGCAATATTCTGGAAACTCTAAACAAACACATAGCGAATATGTGTGTGGTTTCTCCAACTTTGTTATCTAGGAATAACTGGTTCAAAGCTGCGGCTACCAGTCATTTCGACAGAGTTTTGAAATACTTACACTAAGGGAAGATTAAAATCGAAAAATATCTTTCTTTATGCATATAAGCTGATTATTCTGGCAGAATTGTTTAACTGAGAAAAATATATATATTTTTTAAAAATTAAGTGGGGAATTGTTGCAAAATATTAATTTTTAAATAAAATATATTTTAATAATAAAAAATAATATATAATATATATTATGTTGTTTGGAAAAAAACACCATTTTGTGGGTTTTTTGGGAATAGTCCCACATGGGAAAGAGAAGAGAAAATCTGTGGTTTAAATGATAATAGTGGAGTATTATAATATTTACCTGCCTAGTCCGTGGACTATGGACCTTGCGTGTTCCAGTGCGTAGCACTGGAACACCCGCGCGCACGCTCGCGCTCGATCTCAGGCACGGGCACGGGCACGGGCACGGGCTCGGGCTCGGTCTCAGTCTCAGTCTCGGTCTCGGTCTCGGTCTCGGGCTCGGGCTCGGTGCGAGAGCGTGGGCATGTGAGGTAGTGTGGCTGTAGAAGCGCTAGTGGCGCAACCTGTTGCACAAATGTGTAACAGCTATGGACTTAATTGCAAGAAACTGTTGTTAACAGCTATAAAACGGCTAGTCAGCTCTCTCACAACAGCCATATAACGGCTAGTTTCCAACAGCCATATAACGGCTAGTTTTCTCTAACAGCTAGAAAACGGTCATGAGATTTATTTCCCTGGATCATAACCCCCAGCCACCATAGTCTATAAAAGGAGGGCCTAGATGGGCTTCCAAACCATCTCAACTCACTCCAGCAAAACCCATACGAATTCTATTGTTTCCAGCAACATAGCAAGGTTTGAACCTTAGCTTGAAGAACAGACCAGCGGTGTGGTCTAGGACGGTTCTACTGAACTAGTGGCTGAAGATTTGAACTGACCAGTGCAGTGGTCAAAACCATTTTTCTCTTTCTTTCTCTTTCTTTTGGGATTTTTCTCTATATTGTAATACTGCCAGAAAGTGTGTAATAGAGTTCCATTTGGTGGGCCTTCGTGTTTGCTGAACGCAGACCCACATCAGGCTCGTCGTATCCTAGAAGCTATTTGCCTGTAACCTATCGGCATACTCAATTTATTTGAGTAGGGGCAAATAACGCTTTAAGGACAGCGTTTTTCAGACGTGCTTCAGCCTGTCCTTATTTCAGATTATCGTGAAATTTTCGGTTTCCATATTATACAGTGAAATGGCCTAGCTATATGTCCTAGAGGAGGGGTGAATAGGACAATGCCAAATAAAACTTATAACAACGGAATTAAAAAGAATATGATAGCCAAAATAAATCACAATGCAGGAAAGTAAAACAACCTCAAAATTCAAATCTTGAGAGGTTGATACGAATGTTATTCTAAGGACAACCTTACACCAAAAACCAGAGTTTATGGTAGGACAACCTTATTTCTAGAAAGATCTTTGTATCAAATCTCAAACCAAAGAGGAATATAGAAATAAACACAAACTGAACTGAAATAAATTGTAATCCCAAATGTATTGTTCTAGGGACAGCTATACACCATAAAAATGGCAGGGCAACCTTGCTGGAACAACTTTAAAGGAAATTGAATATCAAGCTGATAAAGGAATAACAGAAAATAAATTATAAACTATTACAAAATTCCCACAATGCTTGTATTAAATGATTACAACATTCACCACCATACATACATCCCACAAATTAATAATTAAAGATTAGAAGTATAAATCATTCAACCACAACACAAGGGATTATAGTGGTTCGCCTGTGTGTTCACCAACTGTTAAACAACAGCCACACAGAATGCTACTTGTAACGACCTGAAAATTTTCGTACATTGGGCCGAGTACCACCTCGACCAGAAATCACATAGGATTAAATCCTTTAGAAATTTAACAAAGTTAACTAAGTACTAAACTCGGTTAGTCATGAAATCCGTTGGGATCGCTTTAAATACGATCTGCAAGACCCAAAACTTGCAGAATTAGTGACTCTAGGTTACCCTAAAGTCTAGAGCCAGACTCATTACCCGTCTACTCTCGGGACTGAAACGAAACATCGTATGAGGTCTAGATCGCACATCGGGAGTCCGATTAACACGAAGCTAAGGAACCAGGACCGCCCCACTGGGCTTGACAATCATCTCAAAAATCAGACGATTCCGATGCCCCACAGCCATTTATTTCGATCCGGAGCGAGGGAGTGTGAAAAACACTATTTCCATCCAAATGAAAATATCTGGAATAGTGATCTGGCATCTTTTGGTTGCGCGTCAGTATTAAGCAACCTGACCGTCGGAATCAGACCAAATTACACCCTCGGATTAAGAAAAATTTCAGGAACATTTACATGTACTCAGAATTTCTGATCGTGGCCCACTGACCGTTGAACTGAAAGTGGTCCGCCACGTGCGATCTGGGGATCCGATCGAGCCGAAAACGTAATCCCACGTAGATCCGTGGATGGTGAGCTTAAGTCTGACGTTTGGCTCAAGGAGGGCCACCAGAACACCCCTTTTGAGCTTGGAAAGTGGCGACCTGCCTACATATGCAGCCACCCTTGAACCTGAGTCTATTTTGGACATGTTCTTGGCTATAAAAGGGGCTTAGAACAGCCCCTCTCACAGCCATACGAATTTGGGTCCAAACCCTTAGAGAGAAAGAGAGAAAAGAGAGAAACAGTCTTGGAGATCGAGTCCGATCTTCCTCCTGCTGCTTCCACTCCTCCCACGGCCTACACCGCCCTATTCCAGGGGTTTTCCCGGCGGTGTCCATCCCATTTGGAGGTAAGAAACCCTAACCCTAGGTCTGATTTGAGCTTGATTAGCGGTAGGTTATGAAAAGGCTAATCGGATACGCTCTTTAGGCTAGGAAACTCCCGTATACGGAAGCTCCAACACCCTTGCTGATTCGTTGGAATTCCAAGGGCTGAGGTGAGTTCTTTAATTGTATAAGTTACGGTTTTCAACGCTTTCAATGTCAGATAATGATAGATTCATGATCTGCATGCAAATGCACATGTACAAAGTGCTTTCCGTTTCCTGTTTCGATTAGCGATAAAGAATATGGAATTTTACATACTCTTGATATACGTAGAAATACCGTATACGTATTTTTGTTGAGGAAATGTTTGACATGTTTATTTAATGTTTGATTATATCATGTGTGGATAAAATGCTAGTTTGGCGAAAAGGATCGCAAAAATACATGTTCATGTGTAAATGTCATGTATGTTGAAATTGCGTATTCTAGAAATCCCGCATACGTGCGGATTTTGGAAATGTAATTGTAATGATTATTTGCTGTATGATTACGCTATACACGGGAAAAATACTCTCGTGGCGAAGGGACAGCCCTAACCCGAACTTGGCTAACATACGTCATGTATGTGGAATAGTGTATTCTAAATGTTGTTGTAAATGCTGGTATAGGTACATGTGTATGTACTAGTGCCTTAGATAGGCGCTGATATGGGTCTTCCGACTCCCTTAGAGACATGTAGGATCCCCTCCCTGCGGTGGTTCACCGCAACCCTCAATTGTAATGCGCACATAACTGTATCCCTTAGGGATAGTGTTTTATCACATGCCTTACAACATGCTTTACAACATGCTTTACATCATGCTTTACAACATGCTTTGCAACATGCTTGACTTCATGTTTTACTTCATGCTTTATAACATGCCTACTAACATGCTTGTATGCTTGTTTATCATGCTTTACTTCACATGCTAACGATGAAAACTGTTTGGGTTTGGGACTATGTATATAGTCCAAACATTCGGTACCAGACTTGTGATTGTGGCTGAGATTCATGTCGCCACAAAGGACGTGTCCGGCGAACCCGAGTCGTACTTCGGTTGGCGATAGTGGTTGGCCACGCGGAGTGCTTTTGCGCTCCATATCGCTCAACTTGTGGTGCGCTCGAGCTAGTCAGGCTCGCCAACTAAACCGAAATGTGCTTATGTGTTCACCCTGTTTGGTCGCTACTGCTTGAACCTAGGGTACCAAACTTACCAGTGGCGATTCCCGTTTAACCATGGTACCTAGATCCGCTAAGTCGCATGAGCCGGGCATGGTGGTATGGGACACCGTGGTCGAGCTGTCGGCCTACGCTGGGGCCATGTGCCTCCCCGTAGTGACCATTGCGCAACTAACTCGTGAGCCGAATACGGTGGTATGGGACACTGTATTCGAGCTGTCGATACTTCGGCGAGAGCCGAGTACGGTGAGATCTGTGCTCGTGCTGACGGGCGACGAGTCCTCCGTGGTATCATCGAGTACACTCCAAGGGTCTGTGATTGGCCACGAGTCTTTCACAGCAACTAGAGTGTGAGTTGAGCCGAGTACGGTGAGACCTGTACTTGAGCTGACGGCTAGTGATTGAGCCGAGTACGGTGAGACCTGTACTCGAGCTGACGGCCAGCAATTGAGCCGCATACGGTGAGATCTGTATCCGCGCTGACGGGTGACGAGCCCTTTGCGATGCCTTCACTAAGCTTCTCAAACCAAACCATCGTATGAGAATAACTAGGATTGACGACCCTAGAATGGATCATGTTGGGAATGATACAAGAGAGGTACCTTAGTTTCCCAATACTGCTGATTGAAATGGATTAATAAAAACTTGGTAATCATGAGCATCATCGCACCGCATGTGCTTTGTAGATGTGGCGCACTGAGGGAGTAAGCATTCGCGAACGTAAGATGATGTCGCTTGAGGGTGGTTTGGCAAGGGCATACAGCATCATGTCATATCATTTTTGCACTTAACAAGAGTAGTTAGAAATGCTTGATTTGTACTGCTTTATCATTACTGCTTGGTTGATTTGATAACATGTTAACTTATGCTTTATTGTTCCACTGAGTTAGCTACTCACTCCCACGTTACGGGACGGTGTTGTACACACCAACCAGACTCTGTCGCAGGTATAGAGGGCGCCTTGGTTCAGGAGCCAGAGCCCGACATTGACGAGGACCAGGAGGAGTTCTCCTTCATGCAGTACTCTGACGGCTTCGCTTAGGCCGGCTGCATCGCGGGATTCTCAGGGCCTCTTTTGAGGATGTATTTTAGGTTTTTGACTTAAAAAAATACATGTATATTGGTGCTCAGCTAGTACTCATACTCTGGAGTTCAGAAAATTTTGTTACTTTACATACTTGAATATAAAATTTCAGTCCTCCGCTTCCTTTTATATACAATTGAACTGGAGTATGAATTACTGTTTTGGTTTAATCTCATTCATGTTTATTGCGCTAACTCAGACAACATTTAACCGGCATTGTGTATGTTGCATAAGTGATGCGTTGGAACTCGGGAGTTGAGTTCATACTCGACCCCCGAATTTCAGGGCGTTACAAGTTGGTATCAGAGCATGATTTTGATTAAAACTGGACCTGAGTTATGTCCCCACTACGTACGCTGACGCACTATACTTAGGAGGGTGCGCAAAATTTTAGAAACAGTCCTAGGGTCCCCCGATTTCACCGTTCGGTGAAATTCGTTAAAAACGTACGCGTTGATCGAGTCTGTACTCGATCCTGACCGCACACGTGGACTCCAAATCACCCCTTGACCGTCTATTGACGTGTCAGGGTCACACTCCACCAAAAATAATTCTTTAAAAATCAGGAAAAATCAGATTGGTTCAGAATTTTCCGGAAACTGACCGTTCTGGAGCCGAACGGAGTCCGTGGGCCCCCCACGTTAATCTGTTAAGTTTTTAGACCGAACCAGGGTGCATTTGGCACCCTGGGCACGTGCCAAGGTGGACCAGACCGCGGCAGAGCGGCTCCGGCCAAGTCCGGCCGCGGCGGCGCCGCGGCTCGGGCGGCGCGCCGCGGTCCGATCAGCTTTCCTGATGGGATTCCGGCCATGGGGTGGGTCGGCCTGACCCCCCTACACAGTGGCACGTGCGGTTTGGGCATTTGATTGGTATAAATGGGGCTGGAGCACCCCTTTCCATCATTTCATCCCTTTTCAAGCACCACCAAACCCCAAATCCGATTTTTCTTAAAAACCCATCCTCCAAACCTTCAAATCTTTCATTTTCTTCCATATCTCACACATCCCAACCTTCCACAACAGCCCTAGCTTCTTCCTTTCCCCATTTCCTCAAGTTGGAGCTCTCATATCCCTCCTTGGAGCTCAAAATCGGGTAAGCTACTAACCCATTCCACTTCCTTCTTGTTTCTTCTTCATTTCCTACCTCTTGGGCTCCTTCCACACCCATTGGATTGTTATTTGTGGTGGAGCAAAGAGATCAGCCCCTTAAAACCCCATTTTGGCAATTTTTCATGGCCCTCCTTGGTGTGGTGGCCACCATTTTCTCTCTTTCCTCCATCCTATCTTCATGGGAAAGAGGAAAACGCGGCCGATGATGCCGGCCCAAGTAGGCCAGCCCATTCCCGAAGAAGATCCGACGTCGGGGCCGGCCCAAGCACCGTGCGGGAGTTTAGGTCAAAGCGGGACCTGGATCCTGACCATCCTGTCAGAAATGCTTACCCGATAGGCATGGAATATGGGCGCTTCGCGGGCCGCAAAGTTGTGTTTGAAGCTCATGTGGATGAAAGGATGTTCGGGCTACACCCACTGATGGACCGCCTGGTGGACATCGGTTGGAATTCTGTTTGATGGCCAGTCGCCTGCATGTGAGAACACGGTTCGCGCCTTCTATGCTCACATCGTGGACGCATCTGTTGAGCCTCTTCAGTTTACTGTTTCTGTGAGGGGCATTAGACGCACGATTACAGTGGATGAAGTGGCTCGGATCACAAAGCTGCCGCGTGGTCAAGTACACCCCAGTGATAGCTTCTCCAGAAGTGCGCGGGAAAGGGATCGCCGCACGCGATATCTCTGTGGTCGCCGGGTTACTTGGAGGAGAGGAAACTGCATTGCGGCGACAAAAATGGCGGAGGACCTCCGTTTACTCCATCATATTTTCACCTACAACGTGTACCCACGGTCGGGTAACCGCACGGAATGTACTCGGTTGATGGTAGACTTCTTGTATAAGATGGGACATGGGGACGACATATGCCTGCCCACGTTCATCCTATCTCAGATAGTGCATGTTTTTCGTTCTACCAGGAACGATCTTTCGCTCCCATTTGGCCATCTGATCTGCAGGATGGCTCGTGATGTAGGCTACAGGTTGAATATGGAGGATCTTGCGCCTGTCCGAGTTATAAGTGAGGCGACACTCAAGAATATGAAGATCGGCCCTCAACAGCGGCAAGCCCGACTCGATGAGTCTGGAGATGAGTCGGATAGTGCCGGCGAGGAGAGTGATGGGGAGGGCGATGATGACATACAGGAAGAAGAACCTGAGGCTCAGGACACCGAGGAGAGTTCACCTCCTATGGCTCAGGAGCATGGTATAGATCGGGATGCTTTTGATGCGCGATTTGCCCGTCTTGAGGAAGGGCAGCCGCCCTGCAGCAAGAGATTGGTCAAGTTCGAGCCAAGCTTGAAGAGACTGAAGCCTATATGAAGAGAAGTTTCAAGAAGATGTCCCGTACGTTGAAGGCCATCCTGTGCTGTGCGCAGGATAAGAATGCTCCTCCTCCACCGCCTACTTCGGATGCTTAGTCATCCACGTGTTGTGTGTTGTTGTTTGTGTTGGTTACCGCGTTAGGCGGTTTATGTTTTCATGTTGTTGATGTAGTAGGTAGTAGCATGTTTTGTATGTTTTTATGTAATGAATGTAATGGCTATCATGTGATTTTCTGTCGTGATTCATGTAACCCTGTAGTCCATGTATTATGACAATTTTGAGTAAATGAAAAGCATGTAGCCTCTTTGTATTGATGATGTGTGGAATGCGTAAGTGCCTTATGATGTATGTTGTGCTATATCTCACAAATGATCTATCCTATGTTGTATAGGGCATGCCGCGACAGTATACGCGGAGCACGGCACATCTTCGTTTGACCGGCTCTATGGACCAGACTCCTTCTGGTAGTGGCGGTCCTACGGACCATGGATTGGGATCTGATCAGCCTTCTGCTGGTCCTAGTGGTGGACAGCCACCTTACACGCCCCCGGTCCGAGAGTAGTATCGGCCCTCATCGGCTGCGCAGCATGATCCTCAGGCTGCTCCACCGCCTGATAGATTTGAGCAGCTGATGATGATGATGCATCAGCAGCAGATGCAGCAGCAGCAGCAGCAGATACAGCAGCAGCAGCAGATGCAGCAGCAGCAGCAGCATCAGGATCTGATGACCACTATTGCCGAGGCCTTGTCCCACGGTGGTAGTGCGACTCCACCTACTACGTCTGCGCATCCTGAGGAGGATTCTGAGCCTCCTGCTCGGTTTGAGGATGCGCCTCTGCCTACACCCGTTGCACCTCCTACTGGAGATGTCGGTACGCGAGGTCTACTCGAGCGATTTCAGCGCTTGAGGCCTCCTTCATTTGCGGGTTCTCACAGACCCGAGGAGGCAGAGTTCTGGCTGGACCGCATCTCCAAGATGCTACGGATGTTACATTGCTCTGAGGCAGAGCAGGTTGAGTTGGCTACCTTTATGTTTGAGAGGGAGGCCAGCTTGTGGTGGGACAGTGTGCTGCGCACGGTCGCAGTGGACTTCGTGTGGACCTGGGAGGCTTTCGAGTCTCGGTTCCACGAGAAGTATTACCCGCAGACATATCGACACGAGCGGGAGGACGAGTTTTTGCGCCTCAGGCAGGGAGGCATGACGGTGACGGAGTATGAGCACCGATTTACCGAGTTGGGCCGCTTTGTCCCGACCATCCTCGTCAATGAGCAGATGAGGATGCGACGATTTACTGGAGGCTTGCGACCTGACATACGGTCGAAGCTATGCTGCCACACCATTCCTACTTATGCGGCGTTGGTCCACATGTCTATGACGGCCGAGCAGGATGTGGACCGTTTGGCCCGATCACGCGGTACTATGGTTGCGAGACCGCGACAGGATACACAGAGCAGGCCTATTTTAGGCAAGAGGCCTCGGGCCGATTCTCCCCCCAGGGCCGCAGCGCCAGTGGTTCCCATGAGACGCCCGTTGGTGACCTGCACGTTCTGCGGGAAACCAGGACACCCTGCCGAGAGCTGCTTCTCGCGCATGAGGGCTAGCGGATTTGCGCCACCACAGAGATTGGGTCGCCCTTACCCACAGGCCATATCAGCTCCGCCGCTACAGACCGCTCCTGCACATCCTTCATTCCGACCTCCTGTGCCGTTCTTCAGGCCGCCACAGCGACCCCTGGCTCCTCAGCCGAACCGCCAGCAGCAGGCTCGTGTACATACCCTTGTTGCTGAGGCACCAGAGACGTCGATATCGACACCGACGGCTTTGAGGGTACGGCTTATATCATGGTACTCCTGTTTCTTTACTGGTGGACACTGGGTCCACTACTCTATCATTTCTTGTGGGGCGGTGAAACGCCTATCTTTGCATACTGTTCCCACTAAGGGAACGAGACTCACTACGGCCACCGGGACCTTTCGGATGTCACACGGTTATGCGAGGGTTGCGCGATAGTTTTGGGTAGCAGCACAGAGCTCGTCGACCTTATTGTTGCTCCACTATGGCACTACGACGTTATACTTGGCATGGATTGGCTCGCCAAGATGAGGGCGGAGATAGATTGCGATGCTCGGATCGTGACCGCCTATGGACCTGACGGCACAGCTTTCACGTTCTCAGTGCAGGTCAGTTGGCCCTGTCGAGTTGATTGTTATGCTGCATTACTTGTGCCGATTGATGGTCCGACACTGGAGGGTACGCCAGTGGTTAGGGAGTTTGTTGGAGTCTTTAAGACTATCCCTGGTTTACCTCCTCGGCGCGAGATTGATTTTACGATTGACCTTACGCCTGGTGCGATGCCCATCTCGTTGCCGACCTATCGTATGCCTCCATGCGAGATGGAGGAGCTGCGGAAACAGATTGACGAACTTGTAGAGAAAGGCTTTATTCGACCTAGTGTGTCTCCTTGGGGAGCACCTGTGTTGTTCGTGAAGAAGAAGGACGGGTCGCTACGGTTGTGTATTGATTACCGTAGGTTGAACCAGGTCACAGTGAAGAACAAGTATCCTCTGCCCAGGATAGATGATCTGTTTGATCAGTTGAGGGGGGCGAAGTATTTCTCGAAGATTGACCTTCAGTCAGGATACCACCAGTTGCGCGTGAGAGAGGAGGACGTGCAGAAGACAGCCTTCAGGACGTGCTTCGGGCACTATGAGTTCTTGGTGATGTCGTTCGGTCTGACGAACGCACCAGCCGTGTTCATGGATCTGATGAACCGGGTATTTCGGCCCTTCCTTTACCGATTCGTCATCGTCTTTATCGATGATATCTTGATATACTCCACGAGTCGAGAGGAGCACGAGGAGCACCTGCGAGCAGTGTTGGGTACGTTGGAGAAGAACCAGTTGTTTGCGCAATACAAGAAGTGCGACTTCTGGCAGGAGGAAGTCAAGTTCCTGGGACATGTTGTGTCCAAGGATGGGATAGCAGTGGACCTTGCTAAGGTAGCCGCGGTTCAGGATTGGCAGCAGCCTGAGTCGGTTACTGAGGTGAGGAGTTTCCTTGGTCTGGCTGGGTATTACAGACGTTTCATTCGGGATTTCTCGAAGATCGCCAGGCCATTGTCGCAGTTGACTCGGAAGGACCTGAAGTTCGCCTGGAATGAGAAGGCGGAGGCAGCTTTTAAGGAGCTGAAGGACAAGTTGACGTCCGCCCCTGTGCTAGTATTGCCAGAGCAAGGGGTGAAGTATACAGTATACACTGACGCGTCTCGCGTTGGTTTGGGTTGTGTGCTGATGCAGAAGGATAGGGTGATTTCGTATGCCTCGAGACAATTAAGGAAGCACGAGGAGAATTACCCTACACATGACCTGGAGTTGGCAGCTGTCATCTTTGCATTGAAGCTCTGGAGACATTACCTCTACGGTGAGGAGTTCGAGCTTTTCTGCGACCACAAGAGCCTTAAGTACATATTCACACAGCGGGATTTGAATATGAGACAGCGCCGATGGATGGAGACCTTGAAGGACTTCAAGTTCGAGGTTTCCTACCATCCTGGCAAGGCGAACCTTGTGGCAGACGCGTTGAGCCGCAAGAAGGCGATTGCATTTGCGGCACCGCTGATGATAGCCGAGTGGGACATGATGGAGTTTGTGCGCGACTTCGAGCAGAGACTCACTGTCGAGGAGCCTTTTGAGTGTGTTGCGCACGTTCGGGTGCGGCCACTTATTGACGACAGGATTGTTGAGGCCCAAAGGGGCGATATACGGCTGTCTGAGCTTCGAGAGCAGGCTAGCGACGCCGTGGATTCCGAGTGGAGAGTTGGTTCTGATGGGGGTTTACGATTCCGTGGCCGCCTATGTGTTCCTGATGTGGCTGACTTGAGACGCGAGCTTCTCGAGTCTGCCCATAACTCGAAGCTTGCGATGCATCCTGGTAGCACGAAGATGTACCAGGATATGAGACGGACTTACTGGTGGGATAACATGAAGGCCCACATCGCTGAGTATGTATCTCGGTGTCTGACGTGCCAGCAGGTCAAGGCAGAACATCGCCGACCTCCTGGACTGCTTCAGCCCATGCCTATAGCGGAGTGGAAGTGGGACTTCATCTCCATGGACTTCATATCAGGGCTGCCGAAGACGAGGAAGGGACACGATTCTATTTGGGTGATTGTGGACCGGTTGACCAAATCGGCCCATTTCCTCCCTATCAGAGTTACGAACTCTGCAGACGAGCTGGCTAGACTGTACATCAGAGAGATCGTCCGTCTGCATGGAGTTCCCTTAGAGATCGTGTCGGACAGAGACACGCGATTCACATCCATCTTCTGGACTCGTATCCAGGAGGCGATGGGTGTGAAGTTGAAGTTCAGTACAGCGTTTCATCCTCAGACTGATGGGCAGACAGAGCGGGTAAATCAGATTCTGGAGGATATGTTGCGAGCATGTGTGTTGGACTTCAAGGACAGCTGGGATGACTGTCTTCCGTACGCAGAGTTCGCCTACAACAACAGCTTCCAGGCGACTATTGGCATGGCGCCATATGAGGCTTTATATGGTCGACCTTGTAGGGCACCGCACTGTTGGGCAGAGGTTGGCGAGCGTAGCCTGATTGGCCCGGAGTTGGTCCAGACGACTACAGAGAAGATTGATATCATCAGGCGTCGATTACTCACAGCGCAGAGCAGACAGAAGAGTTACGCCGATACGAGGCGGCGGCCGCTGGAGTTCGAGGTCGGGGATCATGTGTTCCTTCGAGTTTCCCCTATGAAGGGAGTCCTTCGGTTCGGGAAGAAGGGGAAGCTCACACCGAGGTTTATCGGTCCATTTCAGATACTGGATCGAGTGGGTGATGTGGCGTATCGTCTCGCCTTGCCTACGCCGCTTGCTTCTGTACACAACGTATTTCATGTCTCTATGCTGAAGAAGTACGTTCCTGATCCTACGCATATCATCAGATGGGAGCAGGTACAGTTGAGTGAGGATGCTACGTACGAGCTGCGCCCGACGCGTATCCTTGATAGGAAGGAGCAGGTACTACGTAGCAAGGTCATCCCACTTGTGAAGGTGCTTTGGACACATCATTCCGAGGAGGAAGCTACCTGGGAGACTGAGGCCGAGGTCAGAAAGAACTACCCTCAGATTCTCGAGGACTACGAAAAGGTATAAATTTCGAGGACGAAATTTTTTGTTTAAGGGGGGTAGATTGTAACGACCTGAAAATTTCCGTACATTGGGCCGAGTACCACCTCGACCAGAAATCACATAGGATTAAATCCTTTAGAAATTTAACAAAGTTAACTAAGTACTAAACTCGGTTAGTCATGAAATCCGTTGGGATCGCTTTAAATACGATCTGCAAGACCCAAAACTTGCAGAATTAGTGACTCTAGGTTACCCTAAAGTCTAGAGCCAAACTCATTACCCGTCTGCTCTCGGGACTGAAACGAAACTTCGTATGAGGTCTAGATCGCACATCGGGAGTCCGATTAACACGAAGCTAAGGAACCAGGACCGCCCCACTGGGCTTGACAATCATCTCAAAAATCAGACGATTCCGATGTCCCACGGCCATTTTTTCGATCCGGAGCGAGGGAGTGTGAAAAACACTATTTCCATCCAAATGAAAATATCTGGAATAGTGATCTGGCATCTTTCGGTTGCGCGTCAGTATTAAGCAACCTGACCGTCGGAATCAGACCAAATTACACCCTCGGATTAAGAAAAATTTCAGGAACATTTACATGTACTCAGAATTTCTGATCGTGGCCCACTGACCGTTGAACTGAAAGTGGTCCGCCACGTGCGATCTGGGAATCCGATCGAGTCGAAAACGTAATCCCACGTAGATCCGTAGATGGTGAGCTTAAGTCTGACGTTTGGCTCAAGGAGGGCCACCAGAACACCCTTTTGAGCTTGGAAAGTGGCGAACTGCCTACATATGCAGCCACCCTTGAACCTGAGTCTATTTTGGACATGTTCTTGGCTATAAAAGGGGCTTAGAACAGCCCCTCTCACAGCCATACGAATTTGGGTCCAAACCCTTAGAGAGAGAGAGAGAGAAAAGAGAGAGAAAGTCTTGGAGATCGAGCCGATCTTCCTCCTGCTGCTTCCACTCCTCCCACGGCCTACACCGCCTATTCCAGGGGTTTTCCCGGCGGGTCCATCCCATTTGAAGGTAAGAAACCCTAACCCTAGGTCTGATTTGAGCTTGATTAGTGGTAGGTTATGAAAAGGCTAATCGGATACGCTCTTTAGGCTAGGAAACTCCCGTATACGGAAGCTCCAACACCCTTGCTGATTCGTTGGAATTCCAAGGGCTGAGGTGAGGACTTTAAGTGTATAAGTTACGGTTTTCAACGCTTTCAATGTCAGATAATGATAGATTCATGATCTGCATGCAAATGCACATGTACAAAGTGCTTTCCGTTTCCTGTTTCGATTAGCGATAAAGAATATGAAATTTTACATACTCTTGATATACGTAGAAATACCGTATACGTATTTTTGTTGAGGAAATGTTTGACATGTTTATTTAATGTTTGATTATATCATGTGTGGATAAAATGCTAGTTTGGCGAAAGGATCGCAAAAATACATGTTCATGTGTAAATGTCATGTATGTTGAAATTGCGTATTCTAGAAATCCGCATACGTGCGGATTTTGGAAATGTAATTGTAATGATTATTTGCTGTATGATTACGATATACACGGGAAAAATACTCTCGTGGCGAAGGGACAGCCCTAACACGAACTTGGCTAACATACGTCATGTATGTTGGAATAGTGTATTCTAAGTGTTGTGTAAATGCTGTATGTACATGTGTATGTACTAGTGCCTTAGATAGGCGCTGATATGGGTTTCCGACTCCCTTAGAGACATGTAGGATCCCCTCCATGCGGTGGTTCACCGCAACCACTCAATTGTAATGCGCACACAATTGTATCCCTATGGGGATAGTGTTTTATCACATGCCTTACAACATGCTTTACAACATGCTTTACAACATGCTTGCAACATGCTTGACTTCATGTTTTACTTCATGCTTTATAACATGCCTACTAACATGCTTGTATTGCTTGTTTATCATGCTTTACTTCACATGCTAACGATGAAAACTGTTTGGGTTTGGGACTATGTATATAGTCCAAACATTCGGTACCAGACTTGTGATTGTGGCTGAGATTCATGTCGCCACAAAGGACGTGTCCGGCGAACCCGAGTCGTACTTCGGTTGGCGATAGTGGTTGGCCACGCGGAGTGCTTTTGCGCTCCATATCGCTCAACTTGTGGTGCGCTCGAGCTAGTCAGGCTCGCCAACTAAACCGAAATGTGTTATGTGTTCACCCTGTTTGGTCGCTACTGCTTGAACCTAGGGTACCAAACTTACCAGTGGCGATTCCCGTTTAACCATGGTACCTAGATCCGCTAAGTCGCATGAGCCGGGCATGGTGGTATGGGACACCGTGGTCGAGCTGTCGGCCTACGCTGGGGCCATGTGCCTCCCCGTAGTGACCATTGCGCAACTAACTCGTGAGCCGAATACGGTGGTATGGGACACTGTATTCGAGCTGTCGATACTTCGGCGAGAGCCGAGTACGGTGAGATCTGTGCTCGTGCTGACGGGCGACGAGTCCTCCGTGGTATCATCGAGTACACTCCAAGGGTCTGTGATTGGCCACGAGTCTTTCACAGCAACTAGAGTGTGAGTTGAGCCGAGTACGGTGAGACCTGTACTTGAGCTGACGGCTAGTGATTGAGCCGAGTACGGTGAGACCTGTACTCGAGCTGACGGCCAGCAATTGAGCCGCATACGGTGAGATCTGTATCCGCGCTGACGGGTGACGAGCCCTTTGCGATGCCTTCACTAAGCTTCTCAAACCATAATATCGTATGAGAATAACTAGGATTGACGACCCTAGAATGGATCATGTTGGGAATGATACAAGGGAGGTACCTTAGTTTCCCAATACTGCTGATTGAAATGGATAATAAAAACTTGGTAATCATGAGCATCATCGCACCGCATGTGCTTTGTAGATGTGGCGCACTGAGGGAGTAAGCATTCGCGAACGTAAGATGATGTCGCTTGAGGGTGGTTTGGCAAGGGCATACAGCATCATGTCATATCATTTTGCACTTAACAAGAGTAGTTAGAAATGCTTGATTTGTACTGCTTTATCATTACTGCTTGGTTGATTTGATAACATGTTAACTTATGCTTTATTGTTCCACTGAGTTAGCTACTCACTCCCACGTTACGGGACGGTGTTGTACACACCAACCAGACTCTGTCGCAGGTATAGAGGGCGCCTTGGTTCAGGAGCCAGAGCCCGACTTGATGAGGACCAGGAGGAGTTCTCCTTCATGCAGTACTCTGACGGCTTCGCTTAGGCCGGCTGCATCGCGGGATTCTCAGGGCCTCTTTTGAGGATGTATTTTGGGTTTTTGACTTAAAAACAATACATGTATATTGGTGCTCAGCTAGTACTCATACTCTGGAGTTCAGAAAATTTTGTTACTTTACATACTTGAATATAAAATTTCAGTCTTCCGCTTGCTTTTATATACAATTGAACTGGAGTATGAATTACTGTTTTGGTTTAATCTCATTCATGTTTATTGCGCTAACTCAGACAACATTTAACCAGCATTGTGTATGTTGCATAAGTGATGCGTTGGAACTCGGGAGTTGAGTTCATACTCGACCCCCGAATTTCAGGGCGTTACACTACTACTCCTAAATCCTCACACAGGGATATTAGCGCTCACTAACAAATAGGTTTTCACAGGTTTCATCCAAAACCTTTACATGTGTCTTGTCTATGGCTTACACATTAAAAAAACCCCACTTCTGAGTTTTCCTAGCTCTCCTCAGATAACCAATACAACAAGTTTTTGGCAAATCTTTAAAGAAACCAAAACAGAAAGGAATTTATAATTAAATGTAAAATACCTGATTATCTCCTTCGTTGTAGCAGCCCGGTAGAACCAAATCAGAGTAGATGAGTGAAGTCCAAGTTCAATGTCCAGTACTCAATTACAATGGTTCTAGTTCTAAAGATTTTAAATTAAACCAAATAGGGCTTGCCTTAATTGATTTGATTCCAAAGAAGGGAATAACAATTCCTCTTATCAAATTAGATTGGAATAGCAGAAACGAAATCAATTAAATAAAGCTAAAGAAAAAGAATATTAATAAGCACACTTAGCTTAGATGGAGCACAGAATTATCTCTCAGAAATTTGATGAAGATTGGCTTGAATGGATTATTAATTCTATGAATTCTTCTGAGATTCGTGCTCTATTTATAGGTGAGCAGATCGCGTATTCGACTGGTTTAGGGAGCTCTTCGACTTGTCAAAGAATTAACAGATATTTGAAAAATCGGGCGCGATAAGCTTTGACCATTTTACGACTGGTCGAAGGTCTCCTTCGACTGGTCGTAGGTCACCTTCGACTGGTCGAAGAACCTGAATTTCATCGCTGGACTTTGAGTCGAAGACTTTCGACTGGTCGAAGATATAGTCGACACTGTTCCTTCGACTGGTCGAACAAGTTCTTGGACTAGTCGAAGCCTAACAGAAAATATCTGAATTTTGTAACAAACTCACGACTGATCGAGGAATTTCTTAGACTGGTCGAAGCAAAGCTAAGACTAGTCGAAGAAGGCCTAGGACTAGTCGAAGAACAGACCAAACTCATGTAAAATAAACATCCGACTTATGTATCCAAAGTGACCTACTCCTAAAGTTAACCTAAGGTCAGTTAAACCTCAAACATGAAGTAATGACATTGAAACATTAGGAACAAGTGACCTTGAAGTTTAAGCTTTGAAGTCTTGATGTAGTTCAATCTTGAAATCTTGATGTAGTTCAATCTTGAAATCTTGATGTAGCTCAACCTTGAAAGTGTCTTGAGTTCTTTACTAACTGCCTTGTACTCTTCTTGAAGTCTTGCATTCTTGAGTCATGTCTTGTGAGCAGTTCTTGCAGTCAAGGTTGATCTTTGTACTTGTGAGCTTTACTTATTCATGAATGTTGATCTTTGAGAGAGCTTCACTTATGCAAGTTATATAACAGTGATTTTGGCACCACAAATTTGACAACAGACAGGGATATAAACTATAGCACTTACAATCTCCCCCTTTGTCAAATTAGTGACAAAACACATAACCAAGATAAACATAAAGTAAAACAACTGGTTAAAGAATCATGAACCAGTTAATATCAACTGGCTTACCTGCAAATCAATATTCAATATTCAACATTCAACTAGTTCATTCAACTAGTTTAAACATACTCCCCCTGAGTAACATAACCAATGCTACTCCTCTCACAATCACATCGTTAAGAACAAACCATTCTCTCCCTTTTTGTCACAATATGACAAAGGAAACAACAATAAAGGAGAACTAAATAAAGGGATATATGGGAGGAAACATGAGGAGTTATGAGATGAATACAAAAATCAAAGATAGAGATACTCAGCATAGTTTCACGTAGAACAAATATCCAGTATAAAACAAAGATAGTATCCAAATCAAAATCAGTCAATCTAGTGCTAAGTTATAAAGTTATTACAGACCAGAAATCCCATATAAACTAATCAGAATCAGAACCAGATGACGGAGCAGGAATAGAGGGATCAAGTTGGTGCATGCCTTTGTTCAATCGCCTAAGATATTTGCACATGTACTTGAATTGTAAATCATGAGCAACAGACATGTTTTCCATCTTTACATTTATATTCTCAACTTTATCCTCTAATGCACTCAGACGAGCATCAACATCAGATGGTTCAAAATCTGGATCATTTGTTGAATTAGAATCTAGTTTCTCAAAAATGTCATCCATATTAATGTCATCACCAACTTCTTCATGACCATCACCACCACCACCTTGTTCAGGAAGTAATTCCAGCTTCATCTTATTGACATTAGTATTGTTGAAAATCAGATGATGGATAGGTGCCTAATCAACCGGCATATCGACTAACATATGTGTAGCCAATACAGTCATTAAATAGGCAAAAGGAATATCACTATGACCAGGATGGAGTCTAAACTGAAGAATGAAATGACAGATTAAGGATGGTAAACAAATCTGAGTACCATTGGCAATAGCATATATAACACGAACCATAAACGAGGTCAAGTCAGTTTTATTACCTGAACGAGGATACAGATTAAACACAAATATTTTGTGGAGAATTCTATACTTGGGTAACAAATACCTTGCGGGAAGAGCATTCCCTTTTTGTGTCCATTGAACATCCATGTTGTACAAATCTCTAGTGAGCATGCGTTTTTCAGAAATTGAGGGTTTATCAGTTAGGTTATGGATAGGAATACCCTCATCATTCACAGGAACGTCCATAAGGGCCGAAATTAAATGACGATCAATGTCAAAAGGCTCTTCTCTAGTAGATATTTTAAAAGTTAAATTATCCTGTGAGAAAGCACTAATACATGCAAACATGGATTGGGCAATGGACCAGTATGCTAGCCCACCCCAATATAATAAGTTAACCTAACTACAGCTTCAAGCATAGGAAGGATGTCAAAAGGTGCAATATGATTAACATCAACGGGATGTTCAACAATAACATTACGTAATCTAATGTCCCTAACATAATATGGATCGTCATTAGGAACAAGAAATGACGCTTAGAGATAATGGTCGATCTGGAGGAAGAAGGACCACGGGAAGTAGTTTTTCTACCTCTAGAAGCCATTTGCAACAAAGATATCAAGGAAATAAGAAGTTGCAAAGGATTGAGAAGTGGGTTTACTCAAAACAGATTTTTTAAAATCCAAACCCCAAATCTCAATGAAATCCAAAATAGAAAGCTTCAAGCTAGAAAAGTAAACAATCTAGACATAAATCTGCAAGAAAAACGTAATTGAAATACTAACCTTGAAGAACATGAACAATGAGTTCGACAAGTCGAAGCTCGGCTCTTTAGAGAGAAAAAAAAAAAACGGAATAAGGAAGAAAGCAAAATCCCCAAATTTTAAGTGATTCCCGAAGTCTACGACTGGTCGTGGATATCTACGACCGGTCGAAGTTCGACTGGTCGAGTATACTCACGACTGGTCGAAGAATGTCCAAAAATTCATATTTCTTCCAAATTATTCAAAAATTGGAATTCAACCTAGCAAATATATACACTATGATACAAGTAGGCATAAATAATCATTTCAAAATGCACATGCCAAGATCAAATTTCATCTTTTTAAACCTGCTTTTATCAAGAGGTTTTGTGAAAATGTCAGCTCGTTGATCTTCGGTAGAAATATATTTCAGAGATATAACTTTTTCTTCTACTAATTCCCGAATATAATGAAATTTAATGTCAATGTGCTTAGTACGAGAATGCTGAATAGGATTTTTTGAAATATTTATCGCACTGGAATTATCACAATGTAATAACATAGAATCCTGTTTAATTCCATAATCACTTAGCATTCGTTGCATCCTAATAAGCTGTGTACATGCATTACCAACTGCGATATACTCAGCTTTAGCTGTTGAAAGTGATATAGAATTTTGTTTCTTACTAAACCAGGAAACTAGACAATTTCTAATGTTAAAGCAACCACCACTGGTTGATTTTCTGTCATCTAGATTACCTGCCCAGTCAGCATCTGAGTATCCAGCTAATTGGATACTAGTCTCATGAGGAGGATACCAGAGACCGAGATTTACAGTACTTGCGACATATCAATAATCCGCTTGACAGCAATCAAGTGAGATTCTTTGGATCAGATTGATATCTTATGCAAATACCAACACTTAGAGAAATATCAGGTCTACTAGCAGTTAAATATAACAAACTACCAATCATACTCCGATAAAGTTTTGAGTCAACATTTTTACCATTAGAGTCTTTTGAGAGTTTCAGGTAGTACTCATAGGAGTATCGAAATTCTTGCCATTCTCAAATCCAAATCTCTTGATTAGATTCAAAGCATACTTAGATTGAAAAATGAATATTCCTTGAGGTTGTTGTTTACTTGCAATCCAAGGAAATAAGTCAATTACCCAACCATGCTCATTTCGAACTGTGATTTCATCAAATCTGCAAACTCAGTAGTCAAGTCAGTACAAGTTGATCCATAAATAATATCATCAACATAAATCTGTACCATTAAGATATGATCATTATGTTTTTTAACAAACAGAGTTTTATCAACAGATCTCATTTGAAAATTATGACTTAAAAGAAATTTTGTTAGTTTCTCATACCATGCCCTAGGTGCTTGTTTTAATCCATAAAGTGCCTTTTTAAGCCGATACACATGATCAATATTTTTTAGATCTTCACCCATTGGCTGTTCAACATAGACTTCTTCATATAAATCGCCATTTAGAAAAGCACTTTTTCACATCCATTTGATAGATTTTTATCTTTCTAAAACATGTAATGGATATAAATAGTCTGATAGATTCAAGACGTGCTACTGGTGCAAAAGTTTCATCAAAATCAATTCCTTCAATTTGAGTATAACCTTGTACCACTAGTCTAGCCTTGTTTCTAATTATATTTCCACACTCGTCAGACTTATTTTTGAAAATCCATTTGTTCCAATGATGTGTGTTTATCTTAGTCTTGGTACGAGATACCAAACATCATTTCTTACGAATTGGTTGAGTTCTTCTTGCATCGCAACAATCCAGTTCTCATCAGCAAGAGCTTCTTTTACGTTAGATGGTTCTATTTGGGATGTAAAACATACATAATTACATATATTCTCAAGTTGTCTACGGGTACAAACACTGGTGAGAGGGTTTCCAAGAATTGTGTGGTTGGATGATCTTTAACAGTCCTTAACTCAGAATCAGTCTGATTCGATGAAATATCGGGTTTATCAATGACTAGAACTTCATCATTATTTGAATTAGGGATTGGCGTGTTTAAGTGATCATCAATGACAACATTAATGGACTCTTGAATCACACCAGTTCTTTTATTCAGAACCCTATAAGCTCGACTGTTTAAGGAATATCCTAGAAAAATCCCTTCATCACTCTTCGTATCGAATTTTTTCAAATTTTCACGATCTCGTAAAATATAGCACTTACTGCCAAAAACTCGAAAGTATTTGACAGTAGGCTTTTTAATTGAACCATATAATTCGTAAGCTGTTTTATTATATCTTTGCTAGTGTAGACTGGTTTATAATATAACAAGCTTGTGTTGACTGCTTCAGCCCAAAGATTT
>JAJHSJ010000001.1:41791102-41843573 GCA_021015155.1 Magnolia officinalis
GAGAGACATATATGAAGAGATGCTGCCATGTGATTCTCCTTGCAGCATTATTGTTGGTTTTTTCTTAGTTTTTGACCTGGTAGGCAATGGGCCCACAGATGAAGTGGACAAATCCATATGAGAGGATCCTTATAGACTCTATTTGCATGAATTTCCTTAGCCAGATTAGATAATGAAAGAATAGAAGGTCATTAGAACTGACATAGAAATCCTAGTTTGTGATTTCCACACAAGATGCAAGTTAATACTCCTAGTTTGTGATTTCCACACAAGGTGCAAAGGTCATTAGAACTGACATAGAAATCCTAATGCTCAGATTGAAACAATAGAAGGTTAAACTGAAAATTACTCAAAATTTGCCCGATACCACAAACATCTTACAAGGGACCTTAACAATTGCACCTCTAACATTACGAAAGGTTATATCAAAATGAGGAAAAACTGAAAGAAACACAAAAAAATCAAGCAGAAGTGAATGAAAATATATTGTAAGAAACTTCACTAGAACAGTTTTGTCAAATATGGAATGAAAATATATTGTAAGAAACTTCACTCTCACGTCTTACTAATGTGAGATACATTGGTTTCTTCCAATTTGAACACATTATCATCGTGTATTCAGAAACATGTTCTCCTTAAATGGAAATCCATTCTCACTACACAATCTCTCTGTTCATGGTCACTCTTCAATGCTAGCCATTGCATATGGATTGAAGGGGAAAAATCCAATTCAAAGTCATGAATATATCTCCAACTAGAGAAATTTATTTAAAAAGGTGCTTATTTATTTCTTCCTTCATGTGGAATAATAAAGAAACAACCATCTTAAAAAGCTTATTGAAATATAACATAAATGTGGAATGAGATTTGTTTGCTACCTACATGACAAGAAATGTTTTCCATACTAGTAATGCAGTAGGGGCAAAAAGAGTTGTTTTCCAAGTGTAATGGAGGTTCTTGATACAGTTAAAGGAGGTCATGATTTGGACTGTCACTTGCATTCCACCCTTGCAATTCCAAGTGCCTGCGTATCATCATCCATCCATCCTACTCTGCCAAAGTGTGGGAATCTTTTCCTGGGCTGGGGCCACCACATTAATGACCCACTAAACCCTATAAAGACCTCACAACTCTGTCAGCCCAAATCAGTCTCCATTAACATAGACCCTTTCCCATGGAATCCAAAGAGCCCCATGTGGTCATTTTCCCAATCATGGCCTTGGGCCACACCATCCCTTGGCTGGAACTCTCCAAGGCCCTCTCATGCAGAGGCCTCAAGGTGATCATCACACCACCCCATAACTCCCCTTTCATCCTCCAAACAACCAAACAAGATTTCAGTATTCTTTGTTGAATAAAAGAATACTTATTTCATACACAAACTATGGAATTACTTCTACCCAGACAAGATTTCTCTTAGGCATTTCATCAAATATCTAATAAGCATCATCCAAACAACCAAACCTAACATGCCCATTTCATCAAATATCTAACAAGCATCATATAATCGTGCATGCTTTCTTAAAAGAAAAATTAATCTAAATCCTTCATTCTTAGTGACACAAACCATGCTACATAAGGCCATAAGCAAAATTTATTGCCTTCCTAAAAATCAAAGCCAATAGAAAAAAAAACATTCAATAATAAAAAATTAGAGGAAAGAAAAAACTTCCTGAAAATCAACCAATCTCCATGAAAAATATGCGGCCCTCCCTATTCCTCTCTCTATCTCTCTCAACCCCGTTCGTTAATGCGCTCAATAGATTCAAACCCCTGTGCGTGAAGATAGGTTACGGGCTGTTGCAGTTGAGCGTAGCTACCAGTTCGATCGAGAGGAAGAGAGATCGACAGAAAGGAGGAAAGAGAGAGAAGAGAGAGAGAGAGAGAGAGAGAGAGACTTTTAGGGTTGTCAATTTGTTGCAGCCCGTGAGAACAACAGCAAGATTGAGAGAGAGGGAGAGAGGAGAGAAAGAGGCTGAGGGAGGAAAGAGGGAGAGGGAGAGGGAGAGGGCGAGCGAGGGGGAGAGGGATTTCCAGTTTTGGGAGTAGACGAAGGGAGAGAGAGAGAAGGAATAGGGAGGCCGCATATCATTTCGGTGGGGCGCGCGTGTTGGAGAGCGGCGGCGGCGTTCTATTAATTTTGTGCCCTATTTGAGCGCTGCGCCATGGGTGGATTGGGTATACGGGGCCCACCATGATGTATATGGTTTATCCATTCCGTCCATTTATTTTTATAAATAAATTCACCAAATGATATTAAAATGAGTATATTCAAGGCCAAACTGGACCACACCATAGGAATCATGTGGGATTTAATCTTATTGTTTCCTACCGTGTGGTCCACTTGAGCCTTAAATATACCTTATTTTTGGGAAGACACCATAAAATTATATTTTAAACAGATGAACGGATTAGATAGAACACATATATTGTGATGGGCCTCAAAAAGTCTCTTCCAGGACCATTCATTTCTAGTAGTGTACCAACTACAGCTTATATCCATAACTAAAATCCTGCATGTTCTGTATCCTTTGCTCATTTTTTTTAGTAGTGTGTTTTACTCTTCATACACATATATGTGGCCTTATGAATAGATTGGATGAAAAATAAACATTATAATGGGCTTACGAATTTTTAACGGTGAAAATCATTATCTCCACTACTATTTTGGTGTGGTCCACATATACGTCCACAAAGACATGAAATAAGTTTAAAACACAAATATCAGCTTGATCTAAAACTTTCGTGGCCTTTAGATGTTTTTAATGGTGGGGCCCAAGAGTGAGAGGTATATAAATATCAAGTGGACCACACCACATGAAAATAATAGCGATTAGATATCCATCATTAAAATCCTCGTAAGGCCCATTGTACTGTTGTTGGCATCCAATCTGTTTATTAGGTCATACAGGCCTAGATGAAGGGGAAAAACACAAATCATCTTGATCCAAAACTTTTACGGCCCCCATAATGTTTTAATGATTTCCACCATTGATGAAATAGTTCAATTGTGGAAGAACCTTTATTAACAAAGTAACGACATACCTGCATGTACTTGCTTTATGCATCTTTGGAGGGAAAAAAAAAATCATCTTGATCATGCCACAATATCTTGCTTTATGCATCTTGGAGGAATCTTTTAAGAATTACACAAAAGTTGGTAGATAAATGTTGATAAGAAAGATCACTTGTCCAATCTGCATTTGCTTAAGCTCTTAAGTACAAGGATGATGGAGAAGAAAATAATAAATAATCCTAAAAAATAGTACCATGGACATTTCTAATAATAATATGATTAGTTGCAAATGAATTGTTTGAGGGGAATGATAGGGTACGATGGATGGGTCAATAGGATTATCCAAAAAATGTCGAGCTGATTTTTTAGGATGGGTCAAGATAATTTTAGAGAATTATCCAAAAAATGAATCATATCCAAATATTAAATGGACTACGCCACAAAATAAGGGGAATAGATTGGCTACTCCCCTGACACCATCCAATGGCTGGTGGTTGGTGCTCTGTGGGCCCTACCATGATGTATGTGTTTAATCCATGTCGTCTATCTATTTTAAAGATCATCTTACGGCATAAGACAAAAAATGAGGCACATCCCAATATGAAATTGACCACATTATAGGAAACAATGTTGAATGAGCGTCAACCATTTAAACCATTGTTTTTTATGTTATAGTCTACTTAAGATCAGCTGTTGACATGCAGCTTGAGTTTAATCCAAACCTCCAGTGGACCACACCACAGAAAAGAGTGGTGAGGGTGACGCCCACCATTAAAAACTTCTAAGGCCCATAAAATCTAATAAAAAAACTCTCTCTCTCACTAATCCTCTCCCTCTCTCTCTCTCTTAACCTGTCAGTAGCGGAAGCGGATTGCGTACTGAGTAACTCGGTACGCTGAGCGTACTGAGTAAACTCCATGAGGTAGACCATGATTTATGTATTTGATCCACTCCATCCATCCATTTTATCAGATAATTTTAGGACTTTAACCCAAAAATTAAGCATATCCAACACTAAAATGGACCACACAACAGAAAACAGTGTGAATTGAACATCTACTGTTGAAAAATTCTTGGGGGCCACATAAGTTTTGGATCAAGCTTATTTTTATGTTTTCCATTCATCCATGTCTATATGATCTTATGAACAGGTTGGATGACAAATAAACATCACTATGGGGCCTAGTAAGGTTTCAACGGTGGAAATCATTATTCCCACTGTTTCCTGTGGTATGATTCGCTTGATCTTTGGATATGCTTCAATTTTGGGTTCAACCCCTTAAATTATTTGGAAAAATGGATGAACGGCGTGGATAGACTGCATACATTCATGGTGCGCCCAACTGAGTTTACTCAGTACGATAAGAGCGTACCGAGTAACTCAATATGAATTATGGATTTCATTCCATGTTCCCCTCTCCTGGAAGCGGATTGCGTATTGAGTAACTCAGTACGGTAAGCGTACTGAGTAAACTCCTTAGCCTCTGTGTGATTCATGCATTGTATCCACTCCGTCCATCTCTTTTAACACATAATTTTAGGCTTTATCCCAAAAATGGAGTATATCAAAACCTCAAATGGACCACACTAAAACTGTATGAATTGAATGTTGAAAAATTCTTGGGGACAACAGAGGTTTTAGATCAAGCTGATATTTGTGTTTTCCCTTCATCCATGTCCTTTTGATCTTATGAACAAGTTGGATGACAAATAAACATCATTGGGAGCCTTAGAAAATTTCAACGATTGAAATCAATAGTTCCACTTTTTCTAGTAATATGGCCCACTTGAGCTTTATATATGCATCAATTTTGGGTTGAACCCATAAATGATTTGAAAAAATGAATGGACGGCGTGGATAAACCACATGCATTCGCGATGGGCCCAACTGAGTTTACTCAGTACGATAAGAGCGTACTGAGTAACTCAGTACACAATCCGATTTCCCCTCTCCTCTCTCTCTCTCTCCCCTAATCCTCTCCCTCCCTCTCTCTCTCTCTATTCCAAAAATATCGTCCGAGAATCCCAGCCACAACACCTCTTCCTTTCACAGTTCCGACAACGGCGCCACCAACGCAGCGAAAGACCAGTTGTCGCACAAATCTAATTGTGGAAGAAGAGAGGTAGTGATAGTAGCGATGGGTTGGATGCCACCATTAAAGGTGGTTGGCGGTGCTGATTGGGAAGATTAAGATGGGCAGCAATTTCACTGCTATTAGCCATTGATGCCGACAGTTATTAAGGTATGCATTTCCCCTCTTTAGACATCTGAAATTCCTCATTGCTGGTTTTAGGATCAAAAGACCCTAATATCTCTGATTGGGGATCGTAATTCGAGATCCGTAATTGCTGGATTTAGGGATTCGAAAATCCCCAGGTCTCTGGGATTGAAATCCCTAATTTTCCTGATATGTTGTAGTTGGGGATTAGCTGTGATCTGGGATTGTGCAACTGATGAATGGGTGGATGCCATGTAAGCTTGTTCTTCCATTAGCTTAAGACCCCAAAACAAACAATAAAAGCTCCAATAACTTGATAGGCTAAAGCACAATGAATCAAACTTTGTTTTTGACCAAATGGTACCACTTGTGCCTACCCTGGTTTTGTAAATCGGTTATAATATGGCTGATCAGCCATATCGTAACCGTATCGGCCACCCCCATACCCAATACAGGTGGTGAACTAGTGGGGGGGGGGGGGGGGGGGGGGGGGCTGTATCGGCCTATATCAATTTTTATTTCAAAATTTTTTCTTCTTTCTCTTTTTTTTTTTCTAACTTGTTTCTTCATTTCAACCATGGTATTAAAAAACGGCTATAACAAGGGCCTTATTGCCTTGTGCTGCTATGTGCCCATAATGGGGTGGTAGTGGTCCGATATGGGGCCAGCGCATTTTCTTCCTTTGAAATAAATTTTGACCGTTATGGGGCTATAACAGGTGTTATAGCCCATATGTAACAAAGATAATCCTGGCTGTTATAGCCATTGTTATCGTTATTGAATACCTTAATTTCAGCCATTGAGGAAGCTTAAAAACTCATTTTGTACAGATTTAGGCTTATTTTGGGATCAAAAACACAAGATTTGATTGATATTTGATGATTTGAAGTGGAATGAATTATTTGGGGAAAATTAAAAGAGTGGAAAAGCTATCATTTTTCATCTTCTTATTGTTGTATTTCAATGTAAGGGACTCTAATCATAATCATCATCATTAGCTAAGAATAGCCCGATAACCATTGATTACAAATGATAGATTCCGGTGTATTAATTTTATTTTTTTATTTCGTGATACTTTGTCAAAATTTTTTGGTCAAAGAAAAAAAATTTATGCATACGGGCTTGTATCATCCAATACAGACCTGTTACGGTCCTATATGCTCCGTATCATATCATTTTCGGCCTAGCTGATACGGTGATCAATACACTTATTTAAAACCTGGGTTCTTACTTAACAAATATACATGTTTTGGAGAGACTCACTTTGTTCTCCACTGAATCCTAGTTAACTTGTTTGACGAGTCAGTATCGGATGATTTTTTAGAACCTCACTGAAGAAAATTGAAATGTGACTTTTGTATTCATGTTATACTAATACTGGATAGTAAGCGTGCCCAACAAGTTAGTGAAGTTAGATATTCATCATATGTAGGATTGTGGCCATGAAATTCTGTTGAATTGACTACTAGATTATGAGAAATATATAAGCAAATACAGTTCTCCAGTCTTCTGTATGATGTCACATTGTGGTCCTATGGATTGGGTAATGTGTTCTTCTCTTTGGGTTGAGGATGGCTTCCCCTCATTGTATTGTTTGTTTCATTGTTTTGTTCTTTTTCATTTCTTTCCTTATGACCTAAAAGATGTCTCGTTATACATGAAAGCAAAAAACTGATGCAACAGTGTCCTGTCATTTTGTAATTGTTTGATAGCTTAGGGCCTGATTAGACAGCAAATTCTCCCAGATGCATTTGTAGGTACTCTGTGCCAATGCAATTTATAATGGGATGATTTTAGTTCCTTGTTAAAATTATCTATTTATGAATTGGGCAGAAATTGCTGGCAGAGCCACTAAGCAGACTGTTTGCTCTATGTTTATGTCTAGCCAAATAGTCTCATCCTGTCATATATGGACTATATACCTTTGGAGTGATTCATGGATGAGGGTAACATCCAACCATGCTATTGTCGTTCAGTTCAAGTGGAGTTCTTAATTATATACTCTTTTATTCTAACTCTAGAAAAGATGAGCTAAATCTAATTATTTATAGAAGCCAAAACCCCTTCTTCTTTTTTAGTACTTCTAACTTAAAAATCAAGTGTTTCCTCCTCAAGTGGACCACTGTGTATGAAACAAATGGATGTTTAGAAAGAGCTGTATTAGCCATTCATTTCTTTGTATATTGTGCCTAACTTCAGTGCTGAAAAGCTTGTAACAAGCATCAAGACACTTGGACCGAATGCCATAGGAATGCATTTAGTTTAAGATGCTAAACTTGTTGTGTCTTTTCTTTTGTTGTTTATATTCTTGAATCAAGTCCATGGGTGTTCGCCTTGCTGGAATGCATTTAAATTGTCAATAAGCATTCCATTTATGTTGATTAAATGTAATGGTAATTGTTTTCATTAATGTTTTTCACATTTCACCATGAAGATCATCTACCTTAAAATTGGCCGCATTCACTCATTAGGTGTGCCACAACATAGAAACAATTAGTGGCTAATACAATTAAAGAAGCAGGCATGGCCCACTTGATGAGGGATCAAACTAATTATTTTTTTTGCTCAAGGTGATCTTCATGGTGGTGCTCAAGGTGATCTTCATGGTGGGGCCAACTTTTTGGATGGGTTTGATGTTGTACACATATGATAGGATGGGAATTATCTGCTAGTTGGATGTGAGCTTCTCTCTATTTATTTATGTGGGATTATCTTGTGTGTCATGTTCTTCATGTTAACGGTTTATTTTAATCATGTTTGTGGTGCAAGGTATATTTACGAGCGGGATTGAAATAAGATGCTAAAAGCAGGGAATTAACGCTCTGATGACACCAAGATAAGGGACAGACCCTAGGGGACCAAGATCAACGGAATTACACGCCAAGGATTCAAGAAAATCAAGAAACTCAAGCTTGAGTGGCTTGAAATTGGTACAGAATGCAAGATCGAAGGGTTCCTACCATCCGTTCAGCTTAAATTTTCATATATGGCCGGAAGACCTCAAATAAGTCATACACATCAAATTTCAACCGCTGGATCTCTGTGAAAATGGCTAAACTGATGAGCAACACATAAAATCTTGATTTGGGGCCTGCATGATATCTGGATATATTTAAATTCATTGTCAGTGCTTTAAATTGGATATGGAAAGGTATGGATGGATCAGATTTCTCACAAACATCTCTGTGAGACCCAAACATATAGTGCATGAGCACGGTGCACTAGTGCACCGGGCGTGCACCAAAAATCTGGAAGTCGGTCAGCAAACGCTGACCGACTCTTCTTCTCAATCCGTGGAAAACGCAACAGCGTTTTCTCTGTTTGATTGGGTTTCACTTGTGGGCCCCACCTATTATCCAGATCATCAATCCGGACCGTCCATCAGACCCTATGGAGCTTCTTAACTATGCCTAGCTGACAGAATTTGAAGAAGTGAAGTTCTTGGGGATCTCAGACGTCAAACGCAAATGGACGGTAGAGTAGGAAATCACGTGGGCCACACTGAAACAGATCCAAAGTTACCATGTCCGACCGATTCCATAAGGGTAAGCCAGTGGTCGGGTTAGATTTTTCATATGATGCTTATCAAGGGCCCACTGACTTCAACAGCGTAAACAATTACGCAGCAGGATTTTGCGTCCGAAAAACACAGGATTTTCGGGCGGTTTGGGCCCACTACCTTTGATCGGATGGATGATCACTTCAAATCAAGCTAAGAATCGCTGTCCACATCCTCTGCTGTTGCCCTTCAAATGATGAAGAAACAGATCACGGACGGTAATGGGGCCATCACCACTACGTGCTGATCAGATCTGTTGATCAGATCCATCCGTTAAGGGGCCATGACACAACCGACCTCTTGATGCGGAAGGAGAAGGAAAAGTGGAGAGGAAACTTCCTTACGTCGGAAGTTTTGGATTTTCGGAAGGAGGCATAAGCTGCGGTTCTGCCCATCATCTGAGCATCTGATTTCGGTGGCCCACAAGCTTTCAGTGAATCATCCAAGCCGTCCCCAAGCATCAGAACGAGGAGAAACACCATGCCCGAAATCTGCCATGATCCACTCGATCATCTTCTTGGATTGAATCAGAGATCCGTTCTTTCTTGATGGGCCACATGTGAGCCTCTGAACGGTCCGTTTTGTGTGTCAGAGATGCAGATACACATTAGTGTGGGTGAAGCATCTACATGTAGTAGGGTGCGTGAACGAATCAGTAGCAATTGCTATTTTGGTGCGTAAGGACGCCAGCCAGAGCAAGTTTTCAAAAACCGCATCTCGTAGCTGTGTAACCGTAAGCAGCTATCCACCACTCCTCGCACCGCCTCTACCAATGTAGCCTATAAGAGAGAGAGAACGTGAGAGAGAGATCTATCCAAGTTTCCATGGCTAAGAAGTTTCCCACGAGAGAAGTGGTTTTTGTTTCTTTCTTTTTTTTTTTTTTTTGGTTTCTTTCTTTTTTTTTGAGAGTTCCAGCCCATTCATGTTGGGTGGAACCTCTTAGCTAAGGCTAAGAGGTGAAGCCTATAGTGTGATGAGAATGGTTTTTACAGCTTGGATTCATGTTTTTGAACTAATATTGATTCTAGTTTGATTTAAGGAATACTTCTAGTTTTTAATGGTTTGTTGTGACTGAAATTACAGTAGATCTGTGACGGCTTGAGTATTTCCTTTTTCTTTTCTTGTGATTATGAAGTCAGGACGCCCTATTGTTCACCATCGCCCCTTGGACATGGTGGAATGATGGAACTCTTCCTGACATTCATACATCACTTAGATTGGCTGTGAATTGGTTTAATTCTGTTGTTTGCTTTGTCTCATAGGCATGGTTTGTGATGGAATCCATTCTAATTTACATCTGTCTTATCTTTTGAAAACTAGATTAAAGAAGTTCAGAGTTGATTTTCATGTTTATATCTTTCAACTGGATTGAGATGGGACTCGAAGTCCAAGTTTAGTTCATGAATCAAGCGTAGATCTCCCTGATCTCTATAAGTGGATCCTTGGCACCCTAGTTTCCCACCTTTAATTTCATTAGTTTTACTCACTTTAATCACAATTATTTCCTCAATAGTTCCAGATTTAGAGTTCATCTTATTCCAGGTCTAGTTCTGGTTACTTTCAGAATACGTATAGGTTTCAGTCCCTGTGGATTGACCTCGGTCTTACCGAGTTTATACTAACTAACACAACCCTATACTTGGGGAGTGAACAAGTTTTTGGCGCCATTGCCGGGGATTGACGGTTACTGTAGCATCCTGAATTTTTGCCAACCTGGGATTAGACGTCCTTAGGCAATGGGTTGCTCCTAACACCTTATTAATTCGTCAGAACTGAACCCCACAGTGTAAAATCGCTTCTGAACCCATTTCCTTCATAAATCTCACCCTTCACTACCTTGTTCTTTCAATTTTTCTAAGCACTTTCATCCTAGACACTATCCTAAACTAGCTACGTAGTATAACTTGGATCACTTTATATACAAACTACAAAGGCCTAGGTACCACCTCAGACAGAAATCATACAAGACTAAATCCTTTAGAAATTAGGCGAGAATTAGCTAGTGCTAAACTAGAGTACCTGTGAAATTAGCACCAATCGCTTTAAATACGATCTGCAAGACCCAAAACTTGCAGAATCATTGACGCTAGGTTACCCTAAAATCTAGGATCAATCTCTTACCCGGTTGCTCTCGGGAGCATCTCGAAACTCAGTATCGGATCTGGACCGCACGTCGGAAGTCCGATTAACATGAAGTTAAGGAACTAGGACCGCCTCGCTGGGCTTGACAACCATCTCGAAATCAAATCTAGATAGTGTCCCAGCGCTATTCGCTTGAGCTCGGAGTGAAGAGTGTGAGAAATGTGAAATTAATTCAAAACAAAATATCTTGAATAGTAATCTGGCACCACTCGCTTGCGGATCAGTATTAAGCAATCAGACCATCAGAATCAGACCAAATTACACCCTCGGATCAGGAGAAATTTCATACACATTTACATGTACTCGGAATCTCCGATAGAGATCCGCTGACCATTGAACTGAAACTGGTCCGCCACGCGTGATCTGGAAATCCCACTGAAACGAAAACTTAATAGAACGTAGATCCAGTGTTAGTGAGCTTAAGTCCGACCTTTGGCTCAAGGAGGCCCGCCAGAAACCCTCTTTTGAGCTGAAACAATGCCGATTTGATTATAATGTAAGTATACCTTGGACATAAGTCTATTTCGGTGAATTTTTAGGCTATATAAGGACCTTAAACCCTCTCTCATGGCAGTCATACGAATTTGAGATTGAGAGAGAGAAAAGAGAGAGAAAGTGTGGGAGCAGTGGGAGAATCTCCCTGCCACTCTTCCAGCCGCTATTCGGGCTCCACAGCCTGATTCTCATCGCTTTCCGGCATTTCCGGCGTCATTTCTAGGTAAGAAATCCTAACCCTAATCTGTTTGGGGTTTAGACAAGTGTAGGTTGTGAAATAGCTAACCTATTTCGTTCTACAGGTTGCCAAACTGCCGAATACGGAAGCTTAACAAACCTATCGACTCCATTACGATTCTACGACAAAAGGTGAGGACTTTAGGTGTATAGGTTACGGTTTTCAACGCTTTCAATGTCAGATAATGATAGATTCATGATCTGCATGCAATTGCACATGTACAAAGTGCTTTCCGTTTTCTGTTTCGATTAAAATTGTAGAATATAGAATTTCACATACTCTAGGTATACGTAGAAATACCGTATACGTATATTTTTGGAAATGTGTTTGACATGTTATTTGATGTATGGTTATACGATATATGGATAAAATACTTGTTTGGCGAAAGGAATCGCCGTAATACATGTTTGCTTATAAACACTATGTATGTTGAAATTGTGTATTCTAGAAAATACTGTATATGTATAAATTTTGGAGATACAATTGTCATGATTATTTGCTGTATGATTATGATATACACGGATAAAATACTCGCTTGGTGAAAGGATAGCCCTAATACATATTTTACTAACATACGTCATGTATGTTGAAATAGTGTACTCTAAGTGTTTGTGTAAATGCTTGTGAGAGTAAATGCTTAGATGTTAGTGCCTTAGGTGGGTGTTAAGATGGGATTCTCAACTACCCTAGGGACATGTATGATTAACTCCATGAGGTTGTTTACTTAAACCGCTTATTTGCAATATATGTGTTTGTATTCGTATTGATGTAGTGCTTTACAACATGCTTTATAACATGCCTTATAACATGCCTATTAGCATGCTGAGATTACTTTGTTTATCATGCTTTACTCCACATGCTATGGATGGGAATTGATTGAGTTTGGGACTATGTCCATAGTCCTGACATCGGTATCAGAATTGAATTCGTGGCTGTGATTCATTTGCCACGTAGGATGTGTTCGACGAACTCGAGTCGTACTTCGGTTGACGATAGTGGTTGGCCATGCGAAGTGCTTATGCACTTCATGTCGTTTAACTTGTTGTGCGCTCGACCTAGCTGAGCTCGTCAAGTAACCCGATCTGTCTAATGTATGTTCACCAGGTTTGGACGCTACTGCTTGAACCTAGGGTACCAAACTTACCAGTGAAATCCTGTTAACCATGGTACCTCGATCCGCTAAGACTCATGAGCCGGACATGGTGGTATGGGACACCGTGGTCGAGCTGTCGGCCTATGCTGGGGCCACGTGCCTCCCCATAGTGACCATTGAGCAACCAAACTCGTGAGCCGAATACGGTGGTATGGGACACTGTATTCGAGCTGTTGACACTTACGGCGAGAGCCGATTATGGTGAGACCTGTACTCGTGCTGATGGGCGACGAGTCCTCTGTAGTGTCTTCGAGTATACTCCAAGGTCTGTGATTGGCGACGAGCCCTTCACAGCAACTAGAGTATGAGTTGAGCCGAGTACAGTGAGATCTGTATTCGAGCTGACGGCCAGCGATTGAGCCGAGTACGGTGAGACCTGTACTTGAGCTGACGGCCAGCAATTGAGCCGCATACGGTGAGATCTGTATCCGTGCTGACGGGTGACGAGCCCTTTGCGATGCCTTCGCGATGCCTCTCGAACCATAATACCGTATGAGATTAACTAGGATTGACGACCCTAGAATGGATCATGTTTGGGAATGATACAAGGGAGGTACCTTAGTTTCCCAATACTGCTGTTTGAAATGGACTAATAACAACTCGGTAATCATGCTCATCATCGCACCGCATGTGCCTAGTAGACGTGGAGCACTGAGGGAGGTATGCATTCGCGAACGTAAGATGATGTCGCATTAGGGTGGTTTGACAAGGGCATTCATCATATCATTTATACTTGTATTTAATAAGAGTAGTTAAACTTGTTTGATTGTACTGCTTTATCATTACTGCTTGATTGAATTGATAACATGTTAACCTATTCTTTATTGTTCCACTGAGTTAGCTACTTACTCCCACATTACGGGACGGTGTTGTACACACCAACCAGATTTGTTGAGTTTCAGCTGATGGTGATGCTTGTGAAGCAGAGCCGGACTACTTCTATGATGATAGGAGGAGTTCTCCTATCTGTATCTCTCTGGCAGGTCAATGAAGACCTGATATTGTATTGACGGGGCTATGGTACTTGGGATAAGAAACATTACACTTCCTCACATTTGGTATTTTTAGAACTGTACTTGTAATTATTTAACCTGGTAATGTTATCACACTCTGGAGACTCATCATAGTTTATATATTTTATCTATCTATCACAGTCTTCCGCTTACAAATTTAACTGTCTCTGGAGTATGATATGCTGTTTTGGCTTAATCTCACTCATGTTCAATGCACGAATACAGTCAACATTCAATCATCATTCATTTTGTTGCATAAGTGATGTTCTGGAACTCGGGAGTTGAGTTTATGCTCGACCCCCGATTTTCAGGGCGTTACAGTTACGTTTTCTGAAATTAACTAGTTTTAGGATTAGTTTAAGAGTAGGATTTTTCTAACTTTAGGTTTAGAACTTTCTTAATTATTTTTAGAAACTCTCTAATTCTAGTATTTTTCTTTTTTAGGAACTCGTTTATTTTTAGAAACTTTCCTCTTTTGTTTTTAGAAACTAGGTTAGTTATTTCCTTCTTAGAAACTCTTTCTAATTTTAGAAACTAACTCATCTTTCCTTTATTTTATTTTTAGAAACTTTCCTTTTTAGGAATTAGTTTATTTTTAGAAAATTTTTAATTTTAGGTTTAGATTTTCTATTTTTAGAAACTTTTCATTCTAAATCTTCTTTTTAGAAACTAACTTAGCTTCTAGGTTTAGGGAACTTTCCTTTTTTAGAAACTAACTTTCTATTTCAATTGTAGGAACTTTCTAACTTTAGACTTTCTATTTTAGAACTAATTTCTTTTGGTTTCTTTGCAGGATCTTAACATAGGAACTTCTCATTTGGTACCGTCCTTCTAACTTCTCCTCCTATTACTTTCCATACTACTGTAGGATCTTTTCTTTTGTTTTCTTAGGATTAGATTCAGATTGAGGGTTTCACCATGTATATGCACGAGTGGGAACGTCAATATGCTGAGATAGCTTTTGAGCATGCGAAACAGTGTGATGGGATGTATGATGATTATGACCAACATCAACCTATGTGTCTCAGAATTTCCTGAACCAATCATCGAGAACCAACCTGAGCATAACACTCCATCGGTTAAGAAGTCCTTACGCGATCATATACGGGAGAACAATTCCACCCCACGGATAGTACGTGAGTGTTGGGATTATTATAATAGGAGTGAGAATTATTATTACCCATCCGAGAAAAAGAAAACAATGCGTGATATATTATGAGTGATAATAAGTATTACCAACCATCAGATTCTCCCACCTATGATCCGTATGACTATAATCAATGGAACATCAATGTCGGGAAGCTGAACCAGTTATATATCATAGTGATAATTCTCTTGGGTCCTCTACCTTTGAAACCCAATCAGAAACAATCCAAGAGGATTCACTCCAGAAGCTTATGAAAGCACAAGAGCAGTTCAATCAACTTGTCATACAATCATGCGAATTGCTCAAATCCTCAATTCCAATCATTCAGTCACATCTTATGGAGAAGGAAGAGGCTAGGTTATCCCAGTCTCATCTCAATCTAGAAGCACAATATGAAGAAAGTGATCATAACTCGCTTATGGCAGAAATCGAAATTACGAATGAGGAATTGGATTCCATTAATGAGCAGATGGTTCAATTTCCTGATGAGTCGATCTCGATGACTTCCAAAGAAATGATCAAGAGACATGGGTGTCTTTCAAATATAATGATAGTGACACACTTCATTCACATGACACACATGATTATACTGATGAGGTTGATGTTAGTTTATTCGAACCTCAACCCAATCTAGGAATAAAATGTGAGGAATGTGATCCCATCCCAAGTGCACACTGCACGGAACTGGACGATGATGAGTATTGGGATTTAATCTCTAGTGTGGCCCCTGCCAATGATCAAGAGGTTCAGGAGGTTGTCAACCATAGTGATCTACTTCACCAATCTGACATGACCAATTTAAACGTGAAGAATGGAACGCTTCCACCTAAACCTTTCAACCATCGTGATGCATGTTTGTACCACTCCCTGAATTGAATGATGATATGATTCGGGAGATGGACGAGTGTAAGTGCTATAGTTTATCCCTGTCTGTTGTCAAATTTGTGGTGCCAAAATCACTGTTATATAACTTGCATAAGTGAAGCTCTCTCAAAGATCAACATTCATGAACAAGCAAAGCTCACAAGTACAAAGATCAACCTTGACTGCAAGAACTGCTCACAAGACATGACTCAAGAATGCAACACTTCAAGAAGCGTACAAGGCAGTTCGTAAAAAACTCAAGACACTTTTAAGGTTGAGCTACATCAAGATTTCAAGATTGAACTACATCAAGACTTCAAAGCTTAAACTTCAAGGTCACTTGTTCCAAATGTTTCAATGTCCTTACTTCATGTTGAGATTTGACTGACCTTAGGTTGACCTTAGGAGTAGGTCACTTTGGATACATAAGTCAGATGTTTAATTTACGTGAGTTTGGTCTGTTCTTCGACTAGTCCTAGGCTTTCTTCGACTAGTCTTACCTTTGCTTCGACCAGTCTAAGAAATTCCTCGTTAGTCGTGAGTTTGTTACAAAATTCGGATATTTTCTGTTAGGCTTCGACTAGTCTAGGAATCTGTTCGACCAGTCGAAGGAACAGTGTCGACTGCATCTTCGACCAGTCGAAAGTCTTCGACTCAAAGTCCAGCGATGAAATTCACGTTCTTCGACCAATCGAAGGAGACCTTCGACCAGTTGTAAAACGGTTAAAGCTTATCGCGCCCGATTTTTCAAATATCTGTTAATCCTTTGACTAGTCGAAGAGCTCGCTAGACCAGTCGAAAACGCGATCTGCTCACCTATAAATAGAGCACGAATCTTAGAAGAATTCATTGAATTAATTAATCCATTCAAGCCAATCTTCGTCAAACTTCTGAGAGATAATTTCGTGCTCCATCTAAGCTAAGTGTGCTTATTTAATATTCTCTTCTTTAGCTTTATTTAATTGATTTTGTTTCTACTATTCCAATCTAATTTGATAAGAGGAATTGTTATTCCCTTTCTTTGGAATCAAAATCAATTAAGGCAAGCCCTATTTGGTTTAATTTAAAATCTATTAGAATCTAGAACCATTGTAATGAGTATTGGACATTGAACTCGGACATTCAATCATCTACTCTGACTTGGTTCTACCAGCGGCTTCAACGAAGGAGATAATCAGGTATTTTACATTTAATTGTAAATTCCTTTCTGTTTTGGTTTCTTTCAAGATTTGCCAGAAAAATCTTGTGAATTGGTTTCTGAGGAGAACAGGAAAACTCAGAAGTGACGTTTTTAATTGTGTAAGCCACAGACAAAGACACAATTGTAAAGGTTTTGGGTGAACCTGTGAAAACCTATTTGTTAGTGAACGCTAATATCCCCTGTGTGAGGATATTAGGAGTGGAGTAGTATTTTGTGTGGGCTGTTTGTTTAATAGTTTGGTGAACACACAGGCGAACCACTATAATCCCTTGTATTGTGGTTGAATGATTTATACTCTTCTAATCTTTAATATTCATTTGTGGGATGTTATGTATGGTGGTGAATGTTGTAATCATTTAATTCAAGCATTGTGGGATTTTGTAATAGTTTAGAATTTATTTTATGCTATTCCTTTATCAGCTTGATATTCAATTTCCTTTAAAGTTATTCCAGCAAGTTGCCCTGCCATTTTTATGGTGTATGGCTATCCTAGAACAATACATTATGATTACATTTGTTTCAATTCAGTTTGTGTTTATTTCTGTATTCCTCTTTGGTTTGAGATTTGATACAAAGATCTTTCTAGAAATAAGTTGTCTTACCATAAACTTTGGTTTTTTGTGTAAGGTTGTCCTTAGAACAACATTTGTATCAACCACTCAAGATCTGAATCTTGAGGTTGTTTTACTTTCCTGCATTGTGATTTATTTTGGCTATCATATTCTTTTTAATTCCGCTGTTATATTTTATTTGGCATTGTCCTATTCACCCCCCCCCCCCCCCTCTAGACATATAGCTAGGCCTTTTCAAGTGGTATCAAAGCTTAATAGCTCTTTTTAATTTCTTGGATTTAATTCCTGAGCTAACAATTTAAGCTATTTAAGATGTCAAATTTTGATAGCCTTTCAGTCACTAGGCCTCCACCCTTTGATGGCTCGAACTATGCCTATTGGAAAGCCAGAATGAGGATCTTCCTCAAATCAATGGATGAGAGTGTGTGGCAAGCCACAATGACTGAATGGAAACCTCCTATCATGGAAGTTACTGGGGTTGACGGTTCAAAATCTATGAAAGTCACACCATATTACCAATGGACCACACTTCAGAAAAGTGAGAGTAGTGCAAATGCTAAAGCACTAAATGTAATCACTTGCGCACTATCACCGGATGAGTTCAAAAGAATCATTTCATGTGATACTGTAAAGCAAGCTTGGGATATATTAGAAATGACACACGAGGGTACTACAATTGTCAAAAAATCTAGAGTCCTCAAACTCAAAAGGGAAAAGTACTTATCAAGGTTTTTCTAGAAATTCAAAAACTTTTCAAAAACCTAGAAGCAGCCATGTCAACTTTAATCAGAAACGAAATCCACTAGCTGAAAAGATAGTTGATTTACTCAAGGAGCTCTTAAAATCTAACTCTATAGGTCATTCTTACAACTATAAACAAAAGAAGACCAACTATGTTCCTAAACCCAAAACAGTTATGAAATGGGTTCCTAAAGTTGTCTGCTTGGTTGCTGACACTGCTTTCAAAGCAACAAGTCATTCAAAGTGGTACCTAGACAGTGGATGCTCTAGGCATATGACAGGTGAGAAAGCTTTATTCACGGATCTGAAAGATATGACTGATGGTTCAGTCACATTGATGGTAGCAACTGCAAGATTATAGGCCAAGGTACGGTTCAACTTTTTAATCTTCCTGTGTTAAAAACGTTTTATATGTTGAAGGCTTAAAACATAACTTGCTTAGCATATCTCAAATATGTGATAATAACCATAGTGTTCTGTTTTCTAATCAAAGCTGTGAGATACTAAACAATAAGGGTTTTGTAATATTACTGGACGTAGAACGTCTAAAAATTGCTATATTATTAGCGAATCCAGCTCATCTAATCAAACATGTTACATGGTCCATACAGATGAGGCTGATTTATGGCACAAACGTCTTGGACATGTACATTATCAAAATTTATATAGATTGAGCAAATGAGAACTTATAAGAGGTTTACCCAAACTTAAGAAATTAGATAAAATATGTGGTGAGTGCTAGATAGGCAAACAAACAAGGAACTCACACAAAAAGGTGAATTCAAATACCACATCAAGACCACTCGAACTCCTCCACATGGATCTAATAGGACCTACCAGAACAGAAAGTCGTGGTGGGAAAAAGTATATCCTGGTAATAGTTGATGACTTTACCAGATTCACATGGGTAGTCTTCTTAAGGGATAAATCTGAAACCCTTGAAGAAGTAAGAAAAGTTCTCAAAAGGATTCAAACTGAAAAATGTTCTCAAATCAATAAGATTCGTAGTGATCATGGATTTGAATTTGAGAATAGCAGTTTTGAGAAGTTCTGTACCGACCAAGGAATATTACATGAATTCTTAGCTCCCAAAACTCCACAACAAAATGGAATTGTGGAAAGAAAGAATAGGGTGCTTCAAGAAATGGCTAATGTCATGTTGAATAGCATGAAGCTCTCTAAAAATCTTTGGGCTGAAGCAGTCAACACAGCTTGCTATATTATTAACCGAGTCTACACTAGCAAAGATAATAATAAAACGGCTTACGAATTGTGGTTCAATAAAAAGCCTACTGTCAAATACCTTCAAGTTTTTGGCAGCAAGTGCTATATTTTACGAGATCGTGAAAATTTGAGAAAATTCGATACGAAGAGTGATGAAGGGATTTTTCTAGGATATTCCTTAAACAGTCGGGCTTATAGGGTTCTGAACAAAAGAACTGGTGTGATTTAAGAGTTCATCAATGTTGTCATTGATGATCACGTAAACACGCCAATCCCTAATTTAGATAATGATGAAGTTCTAATCATTGATAAACCCGATACTTCATTAAATCAGACTGATTCTGAGTTGAGGACTGTTAAAGATCATCCGACCACACAAATTCTTGGAAACCCTCTCACCAGTGTTCACACCCGTAGACAACTTGAGGATATATGTAATTATGTATGTTTTAGATCCCAAATAGAACCATCTAACGTAAAAGAAGCTCTTGCTGATGAGAACTTGATTGTTGCGATGTAAGAAGAACTCAAACAATTCGTAAGAAATGATGTTTGGTATCTCATACCAAGACCTAAAGATAAACACATCATTGGAACAAAATGGATTTTCAAAAATAAGTCTGACGAGTGTGGAAATATAATTAGAAATAAGGCTAGACTAGTGGTACAAGGTTATACACAAATTGAAGGAATTGATTTTGATGAAACTTTTGCACCAGTAGCACGTCTTGAATATATCAGACTATTTATATCCATTGCATGTTTCAGAAAGATAAAGATCTATCAAATGGATGTGAAAAGTGCTTTTCTAAATGGCGATTTACATGAAGAAGTCTATGTTGAACAACCAATGGGTTTTAAAGATCCCAAAAATACTGATCATGTATATCGGCTTAAAAAGGCACTTTATGGATTAAAACAAGCACCTAGGGCATGGTATGAGAAACTAACAAAAAATTTTTTAAGTCATAAATTTCAAATGGGATCTGTTGATAAAACTCTGTTCGTTAAAAAACATAATGATCATATCTTAATGGTACAGATTTATGTTGATGATATCATTTATGGATCAACTTGTACTGACTTGACTACTTAGTTTGTAGATTTGATGAATCACAGTTCGAAATGAGCATGGTTGGGGAATTGACTTATTTCCTTGGATTGCAAGTAAAGCAACAACCTGAAGGAATATTCATTTCTCAATCTAAGTATGCTTTGAATCTAATCAGGAGATTTGGATTTGAGAATGGCAAGAATTTCGATACTCCTATGAGTACTACCCTGAAACTCTCAAAAGACTCTAATGGTAAAAATGTTGACTCAAAACTTTATCGGAGTATGATTGGTAGTTTGTTATATTCAACTGCTAGTAGACCTGATATTTCTCTAAATATTGGTATTTGCGCAAGATATCAATCTGATCCAAAAGAATCTCACTTGATTGCTTAGATATGTCGCAAGTACTGTAAATCTCGGTCTCTGGTATCCTTATGAGACTAGTGTCCAATTAGCTGGGTAATAGGATGCTGACTGGGCTGGTAATCTAGATGATAGAAAATCAACTAGTGATGGTTGCTTTTACATTGGAAATTGTCTAGTTTCCTAGTTTAGTAAGAAACAAAATTCTATATCACTGTCAACAGCTGAAGCTGAGTATATCGCAGCTGGTAATGCATGTACACAGCTTGTTTGGATGCAACAAATGCTAAGTAATTATGGAATTAAACAGGACTATATGTTATTACATTGTAATAATTCCAGTGTGATAAATATTTCAAAAAATCCTATTCAGCATTCTCGTACTAAGCACATTGACATTAGATTTCATTATATTCGAGAATTAGTAGAAGAAAAAGTTATATCTCTGGAATATATTCCTACCGAAGATCAATGAGTTGACATTTTCACAAAACCTTTCGATAAAAGCAGTTCAAAAAGATGAAATTTGATCTTGGCATGTGCATTTTAAAATGATTATTTATGCCTACTTATATCACAGTGTATATATTTGCCAGGTTGAATTCCAATTTTTGAATAATTTGCAAGAAATATGAAATTTTAGACATTCTTCGACCAGTCATGAGTATACTCGACCAGTCGAACTTCAACCGGTCGTAGATATCCACAACCAGCCGTAGATCTCGGGAATCACTTAAAATTTGGGGATTTTGCTTTCTTCCTCATTTCATTTTTTCTCTCTAAGGAGCCGAGCTTCGACTTGTCGAACCCATTGTTCATGTTCTTCAAGGTTAGTGTTCTAATTACGTTTTTCTTGCAGATTTGTGTCTAGATTGTTTACTTTTCCAGCTTGAAACTTTTTATTTTGAATTTCATTGAGATTTGGGGTTTGAATTTTGAAAAATCTGTTTTGAGTAAACCCACTTCTCAATCCTTTGCAACTTCTTATTTCCTTGTTATCTTTGTTGCAAATGGCTTCTAGAGGTATAAAAACTAGTTCCCGTGGTCCTTCTTCTTCCTCCAGATCGACCATTATCTCTAAGCGTCATCTTCTTGTTCCCAATGACGATCCATCTTATATTAGGGAATTAGATTACGTAAAGTTATTGTTGAATATCCTGTTGATGTTAATTATATTGCACCTTTTGACATCCTTCTTATGCTTGAAGCTGTAGGTTGGGTTAACTTATTACATTGGGGTGAGCCAGCATACCGGTCCATTGCCCAATCCATGTTTTCATGTATTAGTGCTTTCTCACAGGATAATTTAACTTTTAAAATATCTACTAGAGAAGGGCCTTTTGACATTGATCGTCATTTAATTTCAGCCCTTATGGACATTCCTATAAATGATGAGGGTATTCCTATCCATAAGCTAACTGATAAACCCTCAATGTCTGAAAAGTGCATGGTCACTAGAGATTTGTGCAACATAGATGTTCAATGGACACAAAAAGGGAATGCGCTTCCAGCAAGGTATTTGTTACCCAAATACAGAGTTCTCCACAAAATCTTTGTGTCTAATCTGTATCCTCGTTCGGGTAATAAAACTGACTTGACCTCGTTTATGGTTCGTGTTATCCATGCTATTGCCAGTGGTACTCAGATTTGTTTACCATCCTTAATATGTCATTTCATTCTTCAGTTTAAACTCTATCCTGGTCATAGTGACATTTCTTTTGCCTATTTAATGACTGTATTGGCTACACATATGTTAGTCGATATGCCGGTTGATGAGGCAACTATCCGTCATCTGATTTTCAACAATACTAATATCAATAAGATGAAGCTGGAATTACTTCTTGAACAAGGTGGTGGTGGTGGTGGTCATGAAGAAGCTGGTGATGAAATTAATATGGATGACATTTTTGAGGAACTGGATTCTGATTCAACAAATGATCCAGATTTTGAACCATCTGATGTTGATGCACGTCTGAGTGCATTGGAGGATAAAGTTGAGAATATAAATGTAAAGATGAAAAATATGTCTGTTGCTCATGATTTACAATTCAAGTACATGCGCAAATATCTTAGGTGATTGAACAAAGGCATGCACCAACTTGATCCCTCCATTCCTGCTCCGTCATCTGGTTCTGATTAGTTTATATGGGATTTCTGGTCTATAATAACTTTATAACTTAGCACTAGGATTGACTGATTTTGAGTTGGATACTATCTTTGTTTTATGCTGGGTATTTGTTGTCACGCCCCAAACTCGGGGACCGGGCTCACAAAATTCCCGATCGCCGAATCCGGCGCCGACAGCCTCCGTAGAACCCCATTCTCGGCTCCCGGCGCCCATTCACCAGGTTCCAATCCTGGGATGCTACGAGGAGGATTTATATATCAGTTTGAATCGTAATCAGCATAACCAAAGGCATAACCCACAACAACAACCAAAACTCCATCACATTTCCACTATGATCAAAAACTTTACAAGTACAATGAGCATAAAGGGAAATACAATGAGAATGGACAAAAAGCTCCAAAAGATCTGCTCAGCGCTCTCGCCTCAGTGCTGCTGCGTCCTCACGTCACCTGCACGCAACGGTCGTGCATAAGCTTTATGGAAAGCTTAGAGGGTGGTGAAAGTGTGTGCACAAGGTAGTAATGCAGGTACACCGTATCAGAGTAAAACGGAACATGCTGATGAATCCATGAATACCACTAGCCGTACCAAGGCTATACAATGCAAGGTATGAATGATGTCGGCCATACCAAGGCCATGCAATGCGAAATGCAACTCAAGCATACAAATCATCATCTGAGTCCACATATCAGTACAGTTCAAATCTGGAATATCACCGGGTCTAGTACACTCTAAACCAGATTGCCGCCCCATCGCGCGCAATAAGGTAAGTGGAAGAGACCTCGCTACCCCGCCTGCCAATATCGGGCTCGGCTCGTCGATAGCGGACCCATTTCTCGAGCTGGTCAGACTCAGCCTAGCATTGCCCCCTCCTCTCGGGCAGGTAAGGCCGCACCCCCTTCCAACCGACCACGACACAGTGGAAAGCGCAGCCTCCTGGTAATCGGCCATCGGCGCTCATGCACCCACTCGGTCTAGACGTTGGAGCAACCTCTTGGTACCATAAGGGTTTAGGGACTTTCACCCAGGGATATCTATAGTACCCCATGTAGAACAAGATTTCTGGTATCCAATCCTGCCAACCACGATACGCCTGTGGAGGCTATGGCCCTGATGTCGCTAGGGCATACAGTAACCACATCACACAATGCGAATGCATGAAACACACTATCCAATCATGCAGCAATCCTGCGCGTATCGTGCGCTCATGTAGGGCAACACCGCCTAACCGGAAGCCCCTAAACAACCTGCCCGAAGGCATATGCTATGATCAGTCACTTCTCAGGTCAAGCATACATATGATGTGTATGATTATGAATCATGGAACTATACTACACATGTTATAAAGAAATGAGCTATTCATGCAACGCAAATGGGCCTAGACCTGGACGGCCTATACACAACCAGTACGGGCGTATCAAAGGCCCTAGGGAGAGTCATAATGCGGACATTTAACCAACACTATACCCGCAATGTGGACGTCAAACCGACATTGCTCCCAAGGCATCATCTATTGTAAACATCATAAACTATGTAGGGATCACACATTGCAATGGACTTTAGGTACATCCCATTGGGCCTTAAATACATCGAATGGGCCGTGTCACATGGGCCTTATATTCATCAAGTGGCCACATCAATGGGCCGCACCAATGGGCCTTAAGTGCATTGCAATGAGCCATATCCCGTGGGCCTTAGAGTACATTAATGGGCCTAATCTCAGGGGTCATATGTATATCAGATGGGCCACACCAATTGAGCCCCATACGTGCATCGAATGGGCCTTAACCCATAGGCCCTAACATGTCTCAATGGGCCTTAACCCGTGGGCCTTTAAGTATATCAGGTGGGCCTCAATGGTTGGGCCCTAACTATATCAAGGTGGCCTAAACATATGGGCCTTTTGCATATCAAAGTGGGCCTTAACAGATGGTCCACAACAACGGAGGTGGGCCTTATTCGGACATTAAAGTGGGCCCACAGAAGGTTAGATCCGCCTCATTCTTTTAACTCAAGCCATGAAATGGTATTTCAAAAGGGATAAACGGATTGGATGCCACATGTACATTATGGTGGGGTCCACATGCGGGCCCGCCATAATGTATATAAACATCCCAAATTAATAAAGATATATTATATATATAATATGTAATATGTATATATAATATAACATGCATATATATAGAAATAAATAATAAAAAATAAATATATATATATATATATATATATATATATATACACACACACAGCACACGCACCATGCACACACACGCACGCACACATGCACGCACGCACACACGCACACATGCCTCACACCCACCGTCCACTGGACGGTGGGAAACACATATATAGCAGGGGGCTCCACCGTCCAGCGGACGGTGGAGCGGAACACATACATCATAGTGGGTCCCATGTGGGGCCCACCCAAATGTTTTTATGTCATCCAACCCGTTGGTAAGGTCACCCGGACCTGGAAGAAGGGGAACCACAAATTTCAGCTCGATCAGAAACTTCGGTGGGCCCCAAAAATGGTTTCAATGGTAGACTTTTAATTCACACTGTTTCCCTTGGTGTGGGCCACCAGATCACTGGATGGGCCTGATATTTGGAGGGGGCCCACTCCAGGGGGTGTCCCACCTAGTGGACGGAGTGGATAAAATAAATACATCATGGTGGGGCCCACGGCAGGAGCCGTGGGTGACCCAGTCCGTCCGCCCAAATCTCCAGCGCAGGCGCTGCCTGCGCCCTCCCTGACACGGCAAAGGCTCTGCCTCATTTCTTCTCTTTCTTCTTTCTTCTTTTTTTTGTTTTCTTGCTGTAAAAGGCATGTGGGACCCACTGACTGAAGATCCAGCCCGCCCATTGCATTCACGGGCTCGAGGTGCACCAAACAAGTCCAAAGTTTGAAATTTTTCGATGAGTGGTTAAGGCATGGTGGGTCCTAGAAGTTTTGAACGGTAAAGGATACCGTTTCCTACGGTACGGCCCGCTGGAGTATCGGATCCACGCCATTTTTCGGCTCAACGCTTAAATCGAGCCAAAGAATGATATGGATGGAGTGGATTGAGTACATATATCAAGGTGGGGTCCATACACGGGACCCACCCCAAGGGCAAGCTAATATTTGTGTTTTCATCTTGACGTCCAGCGTCTCTGGACGCTGGACGGTGTGACGGATGTGGCCAAGCTTAGGTGGGCCACACATGATGGGTGGTGCCTGTACCACACACAAGTGGGCCCCATGTATGGGTGGTTTGGATGGAATACGTGCCTCATGGTGAGGTTTATTCAAGTGGACCACACAACCAAAACATGATAAAAGGAAAGAAATGAAATAGAGAGAGATAGAGAGTGAGAGAGATAGAGAGAGATCGGTGAGTATGGAGGGACCCCGCCACTATGGGCCCCTCATACAAATGTACAATAAGGTAGATCCCACATGATGGGCCCTTAATCGACAAAATGAAGGAAAACTAACGATCTACAATCACCCACCGCTTCCTTCTTGCACCAAAGGCTTCCTTAGCTCCTTAGCTTTGATTCCAATGGGGGAGATGAGGTTTGGATGGTGGAGATGGGAGATGAGAGAGTGGGAAAGGTGGACCACACTTGTTGCTTGGGAGAGGTGGGAGAAGCTTTGGACGTGTGAAATTTTCTCTCTTGCTTGGGAATGAAGTTTGAAAAAAATGAAGGAGAGAGAGGGTTGTAAAGAGAGAGATGGGTGATGTTTGATGGAGTGATGGATGTGGTGGTGATGGGTGTGTAAGAGACTTTTTGACTTTGGAGGCATTTTGTGTAAGAAAGGTATGGGCTTGTAAGAACTTTTTGACTTTTGTGGTTGCTTGGAAATGGGTGAAAAGTGATGTGTACTTGACATGATGGGATTGATTGATGGGTGATTGATGTGACATCTCGTTGAGATTCTCTTGGGTTTCGCAACGCGCGGCGTTTTCCTCGCACCGAACGCTGGCCTACATCTCCTAGCCAAAGTATCGCCTCGGCGCGCGAGTCGCGGCATCGGAACCGCGGCGACGGTGCGGTCGTAATGGTACAAATCTCTGGTTGAGTCGACTCGGGTTGACAGCGTGTGAATCAGGGTCGCGCGCAACGCCGGTTAAGGGTCGAAAGTTGCCGGAATTCGACCGGAAAGATCGCGGAAACCTACGGAACGGTACGGTTTAAGATGCGGGTCTTACATTTGTTCTATGTGAAACTAGGCTGAGTATCTCTATCTCTGGTTTTTGCTATAATCTCATAACTCCTCATGTTTACACTCATATATCCCTTTATTTAGTTCTCCTTTATTGTTGTTTCCTTTGTCATATTGTGACAAAAAGGGGGAGAATGGTTTGTTCTTAACGATGTGATTGTGAGAGGAGTAGCATTGGTTATGTTACTCAGGGGGAGTATGTTGAGTATGTTTGAACTGGTTGAATGTTGAATGCTGAATATTTAATATTGATTTGCAGGTAAGCCAGTTGATATTACTGGTTCATGATTCTTTAACCAGTTGTTTTACTTTATGTTTATCTTGGTAATGTGTTTTGTCACAAATTTGACAAAGGGGGAGATTGTAAGTGCTATAGTTTATATCCTTGTCTGTTGTCAAATTTGTGGTGCCAAATCACTGTTATATAACTTGCATAAGTGAAGCTCTCTCAAAGATCAACATTCATGAACAAGCAAAGCTCACAAGTACAAAGATCAACCTTGACTGTAAGAACTGCTCACAAGACATGACTCAAGAATGCAAGACTTCAAGAAGAGTACAAGGCAGATCGTAAAGAACTCAAGACACTTTCAAGGTTGAGCTACATCAAGATTTCAAGATTGAACTACATCAAGACTTCAAAGCTTAAACTTCAAGGTCACTTGTTCCTAATGTTTCAATGTCCTTACTTCATGTTTGAGGTTTGACTGACCTTAGGTTGACCTTAGGAGTAGGTCACTTTGGATACATAAGTCAGATGTTTAATTTACGTGAGTTTGGTCTGTTCTTCGACTAGTCCTAGGCTTTCTTCGACTAGTCTTACCTTTGCTTCGACCAGTTAAGAAATTTCTCAATCAGTCGTGAGCTTGTTACAAAATTCGGATATTTTCTGTTAGGCTTCAACTAGTCTAGGAATCTGTTCGACCAGTCGAAGGAACAGTGTCGATTGCATCTTCGACCAGTCGAAAGTCTTCGACTCAAAGTCCAGCGATGAAATTCACATTCTTCGACCAATCGAAGGAGACCTTCGACCAGTTGTAAAACGGTCAAAGCTTATCGCGCCCGATTTTTCAAATATCTGTTAATCCTTCGACTAGTCGAAGAGCTCCCTAGACCAGTCGAAAACGCGATCTGTTCATCTATAAATAGAGCACGAATCTCAGAAGAATTCATTGAATTAATTAATCCATTCAAGCCAATCTTCGTCAAACTTCTGAGAGATAATTCTGTGCTCCATCTAAGCTAAGTGTGCTTATTTAATATTCTCTTTCTTTAGCTTTATTTAATTGATTTTATTTCTACTATTCCAATCTAACTTGATAAGAGGAATTGTTATTCCCTTTCTTTGGAATCAAAATCAATTAAGGCAAGCCCTATTTGGTTTAATTTAAAATCTATTAGAACTAGAACCATTGTAATTGAGTACTAGACATTGAACTTGGACATTCAATCATCTACCCTGACTTGGTTCTACCGGGCTGCTACAACAAAGGAGATAATCAGGTATTTTACATTTAATTGTAAATTCCTTTCTGTTTTGGTTTCTTTCAAGATTTGCCAGAAAAATCTTGTTGTATTGGTTATCTAAGGAGAGCCAGGAAAACTCAGAAGTGGGGTTTTTTAATTGTGTAAGCCCACGGACAAAGACACAATTGTAAAGGTTTTGGGTGAACCTGTGAAAACCTATTTTGTTAGTGAACGCTAATATCCCCTGTGTGAGGATATTAGGAGTGGAGTAGCATTTTGTGTGGTTGTTGTTTAACAGTTGGTGAACACACAGGTGAACCACTATAATCCCTTGTGTTGTGGTTGAATGATTTATACTTCTAATATTTAATTATTCATTTGTGGGATGTATGTATGGTGGTGAATGTTGTAATCATTTAATTCAAGCATTGTGGGAATTTTGTAATAGTTTAGAATTTATTTTCTGCTATTCCTTTATCAGCTTGATATTCAATTTCCTTTAAAGTTGTTCCAGCAAGGTTGCCCTGCCATTTTTATGGTGTATGGCTGTCCCTAGAACAATACATTTGTGATTACAATTTATTTCAATTCAGTTTGTGTTTATTTCTGTATTCCTCTTTGGTTTGAGATTTGATACAAAGATCTTTCTAGAAATAAGGTTGTCCTGAAACTCTGGTTTTTGGTGTAAGGTTGTCCTTAGAACAACATTTGTATCAACCTCTCAAGATCTGAATCTTGAGGTTGTTTTACTTTCCTGCATTGTGATTTATTTTGGCTATCATATTCTTTTTAATTCTGATGTTATAAGTTTTATTTGGCATTGTCCTATTCACCCCCCCCCCCCCCTCTCTAAGACATATAGCTAAGCCTTTTCAACGAGTCGCCTGATATGACTTTGGGAATTGAAACCATTCAGTTAAGGCCACCATATGAGCAGTACACTTTTGATGATTCAATGCCTCTACTGAGTAACATCAATGAACAGAGTCCTCACATCAATGTTGCGTCTACTGACCTTCAATCTGTCTGTGCAGGGTTGGAGCAAGAGAGTGTACCTCCATTTACTTTTAAGGACGATGGATTCCTTGGGCAGCGCATCACGAGCTCCAATGTGGAAAAAAAGTCACGCTCAGCTGAACTTCCTAACTCTGTGGATGATTGCTTGGCACACTTTGCAGATTCAAACGATCCCATGATAAGAGACATAGTGAATGCCTTGCAAGACAACATCTCAATAGTCATCACTGACCGAGAGAACCCTTACTCTGCAGTCCCTCCCTCCCTAGATCCTCATTGTTTACCATTAGAGGAGGAGGAGCTAAAAATTGAACCGAAGTTTGGAACTTTGGAATGTGTTAAGACTACACCATTTCTTGGAAATTTTTCTCAATTTGAGCTACCTGTAGTCTCTGATTCACCGGGGGATACTAACTTTGAAACTTTTTCTGACATAGGTGAATCGTATATACTCTGGATACCTCAGGCGAATTGATGACAAATTTTTACCGAGGTACATAAGTTTCTTTAGACATTCATGTTCCAGGGCATCCAAGCCTATTGCAAAAAGGGCTTTTGGATGATCCTGTTGAGAAACCTACTAAGAAATTTATCAAGATACTGGCCGGAAGAGGAACCTTGCGACATAACTAAGTAGCTTTTCCCCTGCTTTCCTTGACTAGGATAGTTTGCTTTATGTTGTTCTAGGATAGACGGCTTTATACCGTTAGCTTAGTTTGCTTGATACGTTGTCATTACATTAGTTTGCTTTCATGTTTTCATTCTCGTGTTGACCTGCTCTCACACTGCGATCTCTGGAAAAAGCTTGTTGATTCCTTCGTCCAGGTACTATCTTCCCATCACTTCTCATTTACTTTCCTTGTCTCATGTGCATTACATGCTTATATCTTGTACATTGAGGACAATGTCGATTTTAGGTTGGGGGTGGGAGATTAGGTTTCTCAATAAGTGTTTTCTTGGTCGTGAGCAAAAATTGTGAATTTTTTTTAATTTTTTGGCATTTCTTGTGAATTCGAAGTGATTTTGACGGCCATCAAGGGCACTTAGAGTTTCAAGATACATGTTGTTGGTAATTTATGACTCTTAGATTCCGTTATTTGTTAGATTTCATAGTTAAGTTCGAACTGTTAATCCATGATTAGAGGTTTTAAACATTGATTGAGTCATAATTTCACAAGACACATCTCGTTTGCACATTAAGGTTTCAGTTTGATATTGAATTGTAACTTGGTGATCATTAAGCATGGTCCATCATGTTCAATAAGAAGAATGAAAGAAAAAGAAAATACCCAGTTACAAGATAGCTGCCTGCGAAACGGGTTGGGCAAACGAACTTCACCATAGGTTTGCTCCCTATAGGTGTAGATTCGATTCCCCATGATTGACATTTGGAAAGGGCTAGGCGAATGGTCTTTACCATAGGTTTGCTCCCTATAGGTGAGGATTTAATTCCCCTCATTGGCATTACTTTGAATAGAAAAATCAAAAGTTGGAATTTATGAGGCGGGTTTTAGTTCAGGTTTTGGATATCATGAATCCCCTTATTGGTTATCAATGATATCAAGAAATAGAGAAGAAAATCTTAAAGTTGATAAGCCGAGATTACACTATACACCCATGAAACTCAATGTTTAGAATTTTTTTCTCATTGATGGATTAATACTTTAAACTTGATTATGAAATTTACCATGTGCTTGAGTCAAGAAGAGAGTAATGCCCAACATTCATGAATCTTAAAATTCTAGTATCTGGTTTGTTTTGCAAAATTCACTCGAGTACATAGGAATTATCCTGTAGTTTTCAACTTATTTTTCGCATATTTTGCTCGGGACTAGCAAAATGCTGGTTGGGGGTTGTGATGTAGTAATAAACTCGGTAAGACCGAGGTCGAATCCACAGGGACTGAAACCTGTACGTATTCTGAAAGTAACCAGAACTAGACCTAGAATAAGATGAACTCTAAATCTGGAACTATTGAGGAAATAATTGTGATTAAAGTGAGTAAAACTAATGAAATTAAAGGTGGGAAACTAGGGTGCCAAGGATCCACTTATAGAGATCAGGGAGATCTACGCTTGATTCATGAACTCAACTGGACTTCGAGTCCCATCTCAATCCAGTTGGAAGATATAAACATGAAAGTCAATTCTGAACTTCTTTTAATCTTGTTTTCAAAAGATAAGACAGATGTAAATTAGAATGGATTCCAGCACAAACCATGCCCATGAGACAAAGCAAACAACAGAATTAAACCAATTCACAGCCAATCTAAGTGATGTATGAATGTCAGGAAGAGTTCCGTCATTCCACCATGTCCAAGGGACGATGGTGAACAATAGGGCGTCCTGACTTCATAATCACAAGAAAAGAAAAAGGAAATACTCAAGCCGTCGCAGATCTACTGCAATTTCAGTCACAACAAACCATTAAAAACTAGAAGTATTCCTTAAAATCAAACCAGAATTAATATTAGTTCAAAAACATGAATCCAAGCTGTAAAAACCAATCTCATCACACTATAGGCTTTACCTCTTAGCCCTAGCTAAGAGGTTCAACCCCAACATGAATGGGCTGGAACTCTCAAAAATAAAGAAAAGAAACAAAATAAATAAATAAAAAGAAAAAGAAAAGAAACAAAAACCACTTTCTCTCGTGGGAAACTTCTCAGCCGTGGAAACTTGGATAGATCTCTCTCTCATGTTCTCTTTCTCTTATAGGCAGCAACATTGGTGGAGGCGGTGCGAGGAGAGGTGGATAGCTGCTTACGGTTACACAACTACGAGATGCGGTTTTTAGAAACTTGCTCTGGCTGGCATCCTTACGCACCAAAATAACAATTGCTGCTGATTCGTTCACGCACCCTACTACATGTAGATGCTTCACCCACACTAATGTGTATCTGCATCTCTGACACACAAAACAGACCGTTCAGAGGCTCACATGTGGCCCATCAAGAAAGAACGGATCTCTGATTCAATCCAAGAAGATGATCGAGTGGATCATGGCAGATTTTCGGGCATGGTGTTTCTCCTCGTTCTGATGCTTGGGGACGGCTTGGATGATTCACTGAAAGCTTATGGGCCACTGAAATCAGATGCTCAGATGATGGGCAGAATTATGCCCCCGTCCGAAAATCCAAAACTTCTGGCTTAAGGAAGTTTCCTCTCCACTTTTCCTTCTCCTTCTGCATCAGGAGGTCAGTCGTGTCATGGCCCCTTAACGGATGGATCTGATCAACAGATCTGATCAGCACGTAGTGGTGATGGCCCCATTACCGTCCGTGATCTGTTTCTTCATTTGAAGGGCAACAGCAGAGGATGTGGACAACGATTCTTAGCTTGATTTGAAGTGATCATCCATTCGATCAAAGGTAGTGGGCCATAACCGCCCGGAAATCCCGTGTTTTTCGGACGCAAAATCCTGCTGCGTAACTGTTTTACACTGTTGAAGTCAGTGGGCCCTTGATAAGCATCATATGAAAAATCTAACCCGACCACTGGCTTACCCCTACGGAATCGGTCAGACATGGGTAACTTTGGATCTGTTTCAGTGTGGCCCACGTGATTTCCTACTCTACCGTCCATTTGCGTTTGAACGTCTGAGATCCCCAAGAACTTCACTTCTTCAAATTCTGTCAGCTAGGCATAGTTAAGAAACTACATAGGGCTCTGATGGACGGTCCGGATCGATGATCTGGATAATAGGTGGGGCCCACAAGCGAAACCCAATCAAACAGAGAAAACGTTATTGCATTTTCCACGGATTGAAAAGAAGAGTCGGTCAGCGTTTGCTGACTGACTTCCAAATTTTTGGTGCACGCCCGGTGCACTAGTGCACCGTGCTCATGCACTGTATGTTTGGATCTCACAGAGATGTTTGTGAGAAATCTGATTCGTCCATACCTTTCCATATCCAATTTAAAGAGCTGACAATGAAATTTAAATATATCCAGATATCATGCTGGCCCTAAATCAAGATTTTATGGGCTGCTCAGTCAATTTAGCCACTTTCACAGAGATCCAGCGGTTGAAATTTGATGTGTACGGCTTATTTGAGGTCTTCCGGCCATATATGAAAATTTAAGCTGAACGGATGGTAGGAACCCTGCGATCTTGCATTCTGTACCAATTTCAATCCACTCGTGCTTGAGTTTCTTGATTTTCTCGAATCCCTGGCGTGTAATTCCGTTGATCTTGGTCCTCTAGGGTCTGTCCCTTATCTTGGTGTCATCAGAGCGTTAATTCCCTGCTTTAGCATCTTATTTCAATCCCGCTCGTAAATATACCTTGCACCACAAACACGATTAAAATAAACCGTTAACAACATCTTGTTCGTAAATCTAGGCAGTAGCTGGGGTCTAATATGCAATATTTGACCCTCAACAGTACACACAGGCGAACACTATAACTCTTTGCCTTGTGGATTGAATGGTTGCTTAATTTTCATATCTTTTATCATTCAATTGTGTGGAATGTACATGTGGATGTGAATGTTGTAACAATTTACATTTCAAGCAAGTGTGGGGATTGTTGTAATAAATTAGATCTATATTTCTGCATTTAATTTCAATTCTTTGCTATTCATTTATTTCTATTAAAATTGAGTTCTTGATCCAAAAGACGTTCTAGAAATAAGGTTGTCCTACCATAAGCCCTTGTTTATTATGGTGTAAGGTTGTCCTTAGAACTGAATTTGTATCAATCTCTCAATACTTATTTATTAAGGTGATTTGATTTCGGCATTGTGAATTGATTTATAATTGTAAGGCTATTGATTTATTTTATTCTGCTGATTTTATTTTAATTTGGCATAGTCCTATTCACCCCCCCCCCTTCTAGGACATATAGCTTGGCCTTTTCAAGTGGTATCAGAGCCTAATAGCTCGTTCTTATTGCTTTTTATTTGGATTTATTTCCTGAGCTAACGATCTAAGCTATATAAAAAGATGTCAAATTTGATAGCCTTTCAGTCACTAGGCCTCCACCATTTGATGGCTCCAACTATTCATATTGGAAAGCCAGAATGAGGATCTTCCTCAAATCAATGGATGAGAGTGTATGACGAGCCACAATGACCGAATGGAACCCTCCTACCTTTGATGTAACTGAATCCGATGGTTCAAAAACTATGTCTGTACCTGCTTATTATTTATGGACCACCCTTCAGAAAAGTGAGTATAGTGTCAATGCTAAAGCACTAAATGCAATCACTTGCGCACTATCACCGGATGAGTTCAAAAGAATTATATCCTGTGATACTGCAAAGCAAGCCTGGGATATACTAGAAATGACACACGAGGGTACATCAATTGTCAAAAAGTCTAAAGTCCAACTCCTCACAACCAAATTTGAAGGAATTCATATGGAGGAAAATGAAATGTTTATGGACTTTTACACTAGACTAAATGACATTGTAAACTCAATGTGGGGTCTTGGCGATAAAATTTCAGAAAGTAAAGTGTGTCCAAAGATACTACGCTCACTTCCTGAATGGTTCAACTCTAAAGTAACCGCGATCCAGGAACTTCGTGATACAGATAATATGAGGGTAGAAGAACTAGTTGGTTTTTTACAAACCTATGAACATTTTAAAGCTCCTAAAGGTAAATCTACAGCTTCGAAATCTTTTAAAGATATTTCTCAAGAAAACTCAGATTTAGAAAATTCTGAAGATGATATGGCTCTTTTGGCGAAAAGGTTTTATAAAATTTTCAAAAGCAACAAAAGGGTCGACTTTCAAAAGGCAAATGAAAAGAAACGATCTAAACCTAAGTCCAAAACTTGGAAGTCTTTGAAAGATAGTCAATGTTACAACTGCCAAGAATATGGGCATTTAGCAAACAAATGTCCTAAAAAGGACAGACCCAGAAGGAAGGGTATGTTGGCTACTTGGGATGAATCGTTTGATTCTGAAGCATCTTCTGAATCAGAAAATTCTGAAACTGAGTCGGGCAGTGAAGTTAAAGCCCTTATGACTCTAGCCAAGTTTACTTTTTCAGATCACGATGATTCAACAAGTGAAGAAAATTTGGATAGTGATCATGAAAATGAAGAAGATCTTCAAGATGCTTATAATGCCTTATATAAAGAAAGTTCTAAAATTGCTGTCAAACTTAAACTTCAAAAAGAAAAGTTTTTTAAACTCAAAGAATGTTTTGAAACTCTTGTTTTAGAAAAATCTCAAATTTCAGATTGTTTTAAAAAATTAAATTGTTATTTGGAATTCAAAACCTCCCTGATTGAAGAGTTGAAATCTGAAAATGAGAAACTTAAAAATGAAGTATCTTCTCTTCCGAGTTTGAGGGACACATGGAGATATGCCCAAGGTGATCTAAAATTAGAAAAATTATTATCCGGATCAAGAAAATGTGGTGATCGATTCGGGTTAGGCTATGATAAAAATACATCTCCTAAACAGAAGAATACTCCTCCCAACTCTGTGAAAGAAGAGACTTCTAACTCAAAAGGAAAAGGTACTAGTCAAGTTTTTTCTAAAAATACAAAAACTTTTCAAAAACCTAAAAGCAGCTATATAGATTTTAAAAATCAGATCAGAAACCCGCTAGCAGAAAAGATAATTGATTTACTAAAGGAGCTTTTAAAATCTAACTCTGTAGATCACTCTTATAATTATAAACAAAAGAAGATCAACTATACTCCTAAACCCAAAACAGTTCTGAAATGGGTTCCTAAGGTTGCCTGTTTGGTTGCTCACACTGCTTTCAAAGCTTCAAGCCATTCAAAATGGTACCTAGATAGTGGATGCTCCAGACATATGACAGGCGACAAGACTCTATTCACCGATCTTCAAGATATGATTGATGGGTCAGTCACATTTGGTGATGGTAGCAACTGTAAGATAATTGGCAAAGGTACGGTTCAACTCTATAACCTTCCCTTATTTAAAAATGTTTTATATGTTGAGGGTTTAAACCACAACCTGTTAAGCATATCTCAAATATGCGATAACAACCATAGTGTTAAATTTTCTAATCAAGGTTGTGAAATTATAAACAAAAAGGGTTCGTAATATTAACTGGTCGCAGAACTTCTGAAAATTGCTATATAGTAAGCGATGGTAGCTTATTTAACTAAACGTGCTACATGGTCCATACTAATGTGACAGAATTATGGCATAAATGCCTCAGACATGTACACTACCAAAATTTATACAGATTGAGCAAAGGAGAACTGATTAGAGGTCTACCCAAGATGCAAAAAGTAGACAAGATTTGTGGTGAATACTAGTATGGTAAACAAACTAGGAGCTCTCATAAAAAGGTGAACTCCAATACCACCACAAGACCACTCGAGCTTCTCCACATGGATCTTATAAGACCAACGAGAACGAAAAGTCGAGGTGGCAAAAAATACATCTTGGTTATCGTAGATGATTATACAAGATACACTTGGGTTTCATTCTTGAAGGACAAATCTGAAACCCTTGATGAAGTGAAAAAGATTATAAAATAGATCCAAACTGAAAAATGTTCTCAAGTTAGTAAGATCCGTAGTGATCATGAATTCGAGTTTGAAAATTGTAGTTTTGAGAAATTCTGTAGCGATCAGGGAATATCACATGAATTCTCTGCACTTAAGACTCCTCAACAAAATGGAATTGTCGAGAGGAAAAATAGAGTGCTTAAGAAATGGGAAGTGTTATGTTAAATAGCATGAAGCTTCCCAGGAATCTCTGGGCTGAAGTAGTGAATACCGCCTGCTACATTATTAACCGTGTTTATATGTGCAAATCTAATGATAAAACAGCTTATGAAATGTGGTTTGAGAAAAAGCCTTCTGTCAAATACTTTCGAGTTTTTGGCAGCAAGTGCGATATTTTGCGTGACCATGAAAATTTGGGAAAGTTCGACACTAAAAGTGATAAAGGGATCTTTTTAGGATATTCTTTAAACAGTCGTACATATCGTGTTCTGAACAACAGGATTGGTGTGATTCAAGAGTCAATAAATGTTGTAATTGACGATCATTTGAATACACCTGCCCCTAGTTCAGATAATGATGAAGTTCTTATACTTGAATGTAACGCCCTGAAAATCGGGAGTCAAGCATAAACTCAACTCCCGAGTTCCAGAACATCACTTATGCAACAAAATGAATGATGATTGAATGTTGACTGTCTTCGTGCATTGAACATGAGTGAGATTAAGCCAAAACAGCATATCATACTCCAGAGACAGTTAAATTTGCAAGCAGAAGACTGTGATAGATAGATAAAATATATAAACTATGATGAGTCTCCAGAGTGTGATAACATTACCAGGTTAAATAATTACAAGTACAGTTCTAAAATATACCAAATGTGAGGAAGTGTAATGTCTCCTGTCCCAAGTACCATAGCCCCGTCAATACAATATCAGGTCTTCATTGACCTGCTAGAGAGATACAGATAGGAGAACTCCTCCTATCATCATAGAAGTAGTCCGGCTCTGCTTCACAAGCATCGCCATCACCTGAAACTCAACAAATCTGGTTGGTGTGTACAACACCGTCCCGTAACGTGGGAGTGAGTGATCAACTCAGTGGAACAGTAAAGCATAGGTTAACATGTTATCAACTCAGTCAAGCAATAATGATAAAGCAGTAACAATCAAACAATTCTAACTACTCTTATTTAATGCAAGTATGAAATGACATGATGTATGCCCTTGCCAAACCACCCTCATGCGACATCATCTTACGTTTGCGAATGTTTCATCCCTCAGTGCTCCACATCTACCAGGCACATGCAGTGCGATGATGAGCATGATTACCAAGTAATTATTAGTCCATTTCAAACATCAGTATTGGGAAACTAAGGTACCTCCCTTGTATCATTCCCAAACATGATCCATCCTAGGGTCGTCAATCCTAGTTAATCTCATACGGTATTATGGTTCGAGAGGCATCGCGAAGGCATCGCAAAGGGCTCGTCACCCGTCAGCACGGATACAGAACTCACCGTATGCGGCTCAATTGCTGACCGTCAGCTCGAGTACAGGTCTCACCGTACTCGGCTCAATCGCTGGCCGTCAGCTCGAATACAGGTCTCACCGTACTCGGCTCAACTCATACTCTAATTGCTGTGAAGGGCTCGTCGCCAATCATAGACCTTAGAGTATACTCGAAGACACTACAGAGGACTCATCGCCCGTCAGCACGAGTACAGGTCTCACCGTACTCGGCTCTCGCCGTAAGTGTCGACAGCTCAAATACAGTGTCCCATACCACCGTATTCGGCTCACGAGTTTGGTTGCTCAATGGTCACTACGGGGAGGCACGTGGCCCTAGCATAGGCCGACAGCTCGACCATGGTGTCCCATACCACCATGCCCGGCTCATGAGTCTTAGCGGATAGAAGTACCATGGTTAAAAGGGATTTCACTGGTAAGTTTGGTACCCTAGGTTCAAGCAGTAGCGTCCAAACCTGGTGAACATACATAAGACAGATCGGGTTACTTGACGAGCTCGGCTAGCTCGAGCGGACAACAAGTTGAACGACATGAAGTGCATAAGCACTTCGCGTGGCCAACCACTATCGTCAACCGAAGTACGACTCGGGTTCGTCGAACACATCTCACGTGGCAAATGAATCACAGCCACGAATGTAATTCTGGTACCGATTGTCTGGACTATAATCATAGCCCTAAACACAATCAAGTGCAGATAGATAAAATAGTAGTAGATCAAGATTCAACTCATACAATCAAGGTCTGGTATTATCAGTTTAGGGCTGCCAGGGCTGTTGCACGCACTCGTTGCTCCACTCCCCCATCACCCATGATGGATCATACAACGTAAATATAAATTTAAACATATGCATTACATAGTTAAAATCATAAAGCAGTTGAGCATGTTATGAAGCACAACACAAGCATGAGTTTGTACATGTTCAATTCCTAATCACACACAACTATCCAAGGAGATCATACACATAGTTAAAAGAGGTTGAGAATCATATCTCAACACCCTTATACATTACAATTTTCTAACTACTACTCATTCAGACATTTCAAGAAACACTTAAACAAACATACATCAACATACATGACATATGTCGATCACATAGGCATTAGGCCAAATCCTTTCACTAGGGAGTTGCCCCAATCATAACACGCGTACACCCACGACGGATAGTCATGGCAAGCAGGAATCCAAGTTACATATTCATTCAGTCATTTCTACAAACACTTGGGCCACACATTTTAGCATATATAGTGTATATTGGCCGTGGCGTGACTTAGGGCAAGTCCTTTCGTCAAAGGGGTATCTCCAATACATCAATCATGAATCCATGACAATTAGTCATGGCGAGCACGAATGAGAATTCTATACTCATTCAGTCATTTTCACAAACACTTAGAATACACTATTACAACATACATGGTGTATGTTAGCAAAACATGTATTAGGGCTATCCTTTAGCCAAGCGAGTATTTTATCCATGTATAATATATTACTACAACAAATAATCATGATAAATACATCTCCAAAATTTATACGTATACAGTATTTTCTAGAATACGCAATTTCAACATACATAGTGTATATAAGTAAAACATGTATTTAGGCGAATCCTTTTGCCAAATAAGTATTTTATCCATATATCGTATATCCATATAACAAATAAACATGTCAAACACATTTCCAAAAAATATATGTATACCGTACTTTCTACAAATACCTAGAGTATGTAGAATTCCATATTTTTCATCTTTAATCGAAACGGAAAACAGACAGCACTTTGTACATGTGCAATTGCATGCAGATCATGAATCTATCATTATCTGACATTGAAAGCGTTGAAAACCATAAGCTATACACCTAAAGTCCGCACCTTTTGTCGTAGAATCGTAACGGAGTCGATAGGTTTGCTAAGCTTCCGTATTCGGCAGTTTGGCAACCTATAGAACGAAATAGGTTAGCTATTTCACAACCTACAACTGTCTAAACCCCAAAACAGATTAGGGTTAGGGTTTCATACCTAGAAATGACGCCGAAAACGCCGGGAAAGCGATGAGAATCAGGCGGTGGAGCTCGAATAGCGGCTGGGAAGAGTGGCAGGGAGATTCTCTCACTGCTCCCACACTTTCTCTCTCTTTTCTCTCTCTCAATCTCAAATTCGTATGGCTGCCATGAGAGAGGGTTTAAGGTCCTTATATAGCCTAAAAATTCACCGAAATAGACTTATGTTCAAGGTATACTTTATAATCAAATCGGCATTGTTTCAGCTCAAAAGAGGGTTTCTGGAGGGCCTCCTTGAGCCAAAGGTCGGACTTAAGCTCACTAATGTTGGATCTACGTTCTATTAAGTTTTCGTTTCAGTGGGATTTCCAGATCACGCGTGGCGGACTAGCTTCAGTTCAACGGTCAGCGTATCTCGATCGGAGATTCCGAGTACATGTAAATGTGTATGAAATTTCTCCTGATCCGAGGGTGTAATTTGGTCTGATTCTGACGGTCTGATTGCTTAATATTGATCCGCAAGCGAGTGGTGCCAGATTACTATTCAAGATATTTTATTTTGAATTAATTTCACATTTCTCACACTCTTCACTCCGAGCTCAAGCGAATAGCGCTGGGACACTATCTGGATTTGATTTTCGAGATGGTTGTCAAGCCCGGCGAGGCGGTCCTACTTCCTTAACTTCGTGTTAATCGGACTTCCGACGTGCGGTCCAGATCCGATACGGAGTTTCGAGATGCTCCCGAGAGTAATCGGGTAATGAGATTGATCCTAGATTTTAGGGTAACCTAGCGTCAATGATTCTGCAAGTTTTGGGTCTTGCAGATCGTATTTAAAGTGATTGGTGCTAATTTCACAGGTACTCTAGTTTAGCACTAGCTAATTCTCGCCTAATTTCTAAAGGATTTAGTCCTGTATGATTTCTGTCTGAGGTGGTACCTGGGCCTTTGTAGTTTGTATATAAAGTGATCCAAGTTATACTACTTAGCTAGTTTAGGATAGTGTCTAGGATGAAAGTGCTTAGAAAAATTGAAAGAGCAAGGTAGTGAAGGGTGAGATTTGTGAAGGAAATGGGTTCAGAAGCGATTTTAGACTGTGGGGTTCAGTTCTGACGAATTAATAAGGTGTTAGGAGCAACCCATTGCCTAAGGACGTCTAATCCTAGGTTGTCAAAAATCCGGGATGTTACATTGAAAAACCAGAAACTTCATCAAGTGAAACTAAATCTGATTTAGGACTGTTAAAGATCATCCAAATTCTTAAATACTTTGAAACCCTCTCACTGGTGTGCGCACTCGTAGACAATTAGAGGACATATGTAACTACGTATGCTTTACATCCCAGATAGAACCGGTTAATGTGAAAGAAGAACTTTCTGATGAAAACTGGACAGTTGCAATGCAGGAAGAACTTAATCAGTTTGTCAGAAATGATGTCTGGTACCTTGTTCCTAGACCTAAAGATAAACATATTATTGGAAAAAAATGGATTTTCAAAAACAAGTCTGTTGAACTTGGAAATATTATTCGAAATAAAGCAAGGCTAGTTGTACAGGGGTACACACAAATTGAAGGTATTGACTATGATGAAACCTTTGCCCCTGTAGCTCGTCTTGAATCAATCATACTTTTTATTTCCATTACGTGCTTTAGGAAAATTAAAATTTACCAAATGGATGTAAAGAGTGCCTTTTTGAATGGTGATTTACATGAAGAGGTATATGTTGAACAACCTACAGGGTTTGAAGACCCTAAGTTTACTGATCATGTGTATCGTCTTAAAAAGGCTCTCTATGGTCTGAAACAAGCTCCCAGAGCATGGTACGAAAAACTGACTAAGTTTTTACTAAGTCATAATTTTCAGATGAGAAGTGTTGATAAGACACTCTTTGTTAAGAAACATAACGATGATATTCTAATGGTTCAAATATATGTTGATGATATTATTTATGGATCAACCTGTACTAACATGACTGTTGAGTTTGCAGATTTAATGAAATCTAAGTTCGAAATGAACATGTTTGGGGAATTAAATTATTTTCTAGGGTTGCAAGTGAAACAACAACCTGATGGAATTTTTATCTCTCAAACTAAATATGCTCTGAACTTAATTAAGAAGTTTGGATTTGAGAATGGTAAAAATTTTGATACTCCTATGAGTACAACTTTGAGACTCTCAAAAGACTCTACAGGTAAAGATGTGGATCCTAAATTGTATCGTAGTTTGATTAGTAGTTTGCTTTACTTGACTGCACGTAGACCAGATATCGGTTTAAGTGTTGGGATCTGTGCTTGTTATCAGTCAAATCCTAAAGAATCTCACTTAATTGCTGTTAAGCGGATAATGCGATATGTCGCAAGTTCTGCTAAACTGGGTCTCTGGTATCCTCATGAGACTAGTGTTCAATTAGTGGGTACTTAGATGCTGACTGGGCTGGAAACATTGATGATAGGAAATCAACCAGTGGTGGCTGTTTCTACATCGGAAATTGTCTTGTTTCTTGGTTTAGCAAGAAGCAAAGTTCTATATTGCTATCAACAGCTAAGGCTAATACATTGTAGCTGGAAATGCATGTACTCAGCTTGTTTGGATGAAACGCATGTTAAGCGATTATGGAATTACACAGGATTCTATGATTTTGTATTGTGATAATTCCAGTCTAATAAATATCTCAAAAATCCAGTTCAGCATTCACGTACTAAGCATATTGACATTAGATTTCATTTCATTCGTGAATTAGTGGAAGAAAAATCAATATCTTTGGAATACATTCCAACCGAGACTCAACTTGCGGACATTTTCACTAAACCGCTCGACAAAAGCAGGTTTAATAATTAAAGTTTGATCTCGGTATATGTGATTTAAATTAAATTTGCATGCTTTGGTGTATCATAATGTACATATATTTGATGGCTTATTTGCTTAAATTTTGAAATCATTTGAAAATTTGTAAATTTTGGTCGGTACTCGACCAGTCGTGAGTGTACACCCACGACCGATCGTGAAACTCGTGAATTCACTTTATTTTAGGGTTTGGCTCTTCTTCTTCATTTTCTTTTTTTTCTCACCAACGAGCCTAGCCTCGACCGGTCGAACCCACCTTCATGATACTTCAAGGTTAGTGGTTCGTTTGTAATTTCCTTGTAGATTCTTGTTATTGGTGCTTCAATTTTCACTCTTGTAGAATCTATTTTCTCTTTCATTGCAAGTTTGGGGTTTTCTCTTAAAAAAATCTGTTCTATCAAAACTCCACTTCTTCTTTCTTGAATCTTGTAGTTTCCTTGATTCCTCCTTTGAAAATGGATGCTAGGGGTAAAAAGAAAACTACCCGTGGTCCTTCTTTATCTCGTTCAACATCTATTACACAACGTCATCTTCGATCTCCCGAAAATGATCCATCAGATGCTCGGGATTTGCGTATGCGTAATGTTATAGTTGAGCATCCTGTTAATATTAATCACATTGCTTCATTTGGTATCCTTCCTCTGTTGCAATCTGTGGGATAGGATAACATCTTACATTAGGGTGGAGCTGCATACCAGTCCATTGCCCAATCCATGGTTGCATGTATTTGTGATTTTTCTCTTGAGAATTTAACTTTTAAAATTGATACTCAAGAAGGCTTATTTATTGTGGATCACCATTTGATAGCTCACCTTATAGAAATTCCTATCAATGATAAGGGCATTCCGATTCATATATTATCTGATAAAATCTCAGAATCTGAAAAACGAATGCTTACTAGGGATTTATGTAATTTGGATGTTCACTGGACTCATAAAGGGTATACACTTCCTTTAAGGTATTTGTTACCCAGACACAGAGTGCTTCACAGGATTTTCATCTCAAATCTATATCCGCGTTCTGGTAATAAAACCGAACTCACTACATTCATGGTTCGTGTTTTGCATTATGTCATCTCTGGTGCGAAAATCTGTCTGCCTTCGTTAATTTGTCACTCCATTATTCAGTTTCGTCTCCATCCAGGTCATAGAGATATTCCCTTTGGTTATCTGATGACTATGTTAGCCAATCATATGCTCGTGGCTATGCCTGTTAGAGAGAAACCCATCCATCATCTCCCTTTTAATAATTCCAATATTAACAAGATGAATTTAGAATTGGCTGATGGCCAAGTGGATGTTGGTAGCAGTGGTGCTGAAGCAGGGAATGCAAGTGAAGCTGGTGATCTTCCTGCAGACATAAATATGGATGATATTTTCGAAGACCTTGAGTCAGACTCGGCTGATAATCTTGACTTTTAGCCTTCTGATTTTGATGAGAGGTTAAATTCTCTTCAGGAACAGGTGGCTCAAATTCGTGTTACCCATGACACTCTATTTTCTTATTTACGCAAATGTAACACCCTAAAAATCGGGGGTCGAGTATAAACTCAACTCCCGAGTTCCAACGAATCACGTATGCAACAAAATGAATGATGATTGAATGTTGTCTGTATTAGTGCATTGAACATGAGTGAGATTAAGCCAAAACAGCAAATCATACTCCAGAGACAGTTCAATTGCAAGCGGAAGACTGTGATAGATATATAAAATATAAAAATTGTGGTGAGTCTCTAGAGTGTGATAAAGTTACCAGGTTAAATAATTACAAGTACAATTCTAAAATATACTAAATGTATAAGTGTAATGTCTTCTATCCCAAGTACCATAGCCCCGTCAGTACAATACCAGGTCTTCATAGACCTGTCAGAGATTACATGTAGGAGAACTCCTCCTCAACATCATAGTAGTAGTCCGGCTCTGCTTCAGGAGTAGCGTCACCATCTGCAATCAGACAAGTCTGATGGGTGTTCGGAACACCGTCCTGTAACATGGGAGTGAGTGATCAACTCAGTGGAACAATAAAGCATAGGTTAACATGTTATCAACTCAGTCAAGCAGTCAGTAATGATAAAGCAGTACAATCAAACACTCCTAACTACTCTTATTAATGCAAGTATGAATGCAGTCATGATGTATGTCCTTGCCAAACCACCCTCGTGCGACACCATCTTACGTTCGCGGCATACTTTCATCCCTCAGTGCTCCACATCTTCCGGGCACATGCAATGCAATGATGAGCATGATTACCGAATTGTTATTAGTCCATTTCAAACAGCAGTATTAGGAAACTAAGGTACCTCCCTTGTATCATTCCCAAACATGATCCATTTTAGGGTCGTCAGTCCTAGTTAATCTCAGACGATGGTGTGTTTTCTAGGTCACTGCAAAGGCTGTCAGGGCTGTTACGCACAAAGGTTACACCACTCCCCCATCACCTTTTTAACGATTCATCACTATACAGATACAGGCCTAGTTTCATACTCTATACACTGCGACAAAACTCGTCACCTCACCGCAAATTCAGAGTATGCTCAAGGTCACTACAAAAGGCTGTCAGGACTGTTGCTCGCATTCGTTGCACCACTCCCTCATCACCTTATCAATGTAGGCCGACAGCACGAATATAGTGTCCCATACCACCATAATCGGCTCACAAGTCTGGTTTCTCACTGGTCACTACAGGGAGGCACGTGGCCCCAGCGTAGGCCAACAGCTCGACCACGGTGTCCCATACCACCATGCCTGGCTCATGAGTCTTAGCGGATCGAGGTACCATGGTTAAAAGGGATTTCACGGGTAAGTTTGGTACCCTAGGTTCTAGCAGTAACGTCCAAACATGGTGAACATACATAAGACAGTTCGGGTTACTTGACGAGATCGGCTAGATTGAGCGCAAAACAAGTTGAACGATATGAAGCGCATAAGCACTTCGTGTGGCCAACCACTATCGCCAACCGAAGTATGACTCGGGTTCGTCGAACACATCTCACGTGACAACTGAAACTCAGCCACGAATTCGATCCCGTTACCGATTGCCTGGACTATACAATAGCCCCAATCACATTCAATTTCAGATATTTAAAGCAGTAATGGATCAAAATTCAAATCATACAATCAAAGACCATATTATCCGTTTAGGGCTGCCAGGGCTGTTGCACGCACTCGTTGCTCCACTCCCTCATCACCCATGACGGATCATACAACGTAAACATGAATTTAAACATATGCAATACATAGATAAAATCATACAATCAATTGAGCATGTTATGAAGTACAACAAAAGCATGAGTTTGTACATATTCAATTCCTAATCATACAGATATCTAAAGAAATCATACACATATTTAAAGAAGTTGAGAATCATATCTCAACACCCTTAAACATTACAATTTACTAACTACTACTCATTCAGACATTTCGACAAACACTTTAAAATACATACATCAACATACATGACATATGTTGATCGCATAGGCATTAGGCCAAATCCTTTCACTAGGGAGTTTCCCCAATCATAACACGCGTACACCCACGACGGATAGTCATGGCAAGCAGGAATCCAAGTTCCATATTCATTCCGTCATTTCCACAAACACTTGGGCCACACATTTAATATAAGTAGTGTATATTGGCCGTGGCGTGATTTAGGGCAATCCTTTCATCAAAGGGGTATCGCCAATACCACAATCATATATCCATGACAATTAGTCATGGCGAACACGAATGAGAATTCTATACTCATTCAGTCATTTTCACAAACACTTAGAATACACTATTTAACATACATAGTGTATATTAGAAAAAAAAACATGTATTAGGGCGAGTCCTTTCGCCAAGCAAGTATTTTATCTACATGTAATATTTAATACAGCAAATAATCATGGCAAACACATTTCCAAAATTTATACATACACCGTACTTTCTAGAATACACTATTTCAACATACATAGTGTATACTAGCAAAAACATGTATTAGGGCGAATCCTTTCGCCAAACAAGTATTTTATCCATATATAATATATTCATACAACAAATAATCATGGCAAATACATTTCCAAAATTTATATGTATACGGTACTTTCTACAAATACCTAGAGTATGTGAAATTCCATAATCTTCAACTTTAATCGAAACGAAAAACAGACAGCACTTTGTACATGTGCAATTGCATGCAGATCATGAATCTATCATTATCTGACATTGAAAGCATTGAAAACCATAACCTATACACCTAAAGTTCGCACCTTTTATTGTAGAATCGTAACGAATCCAATAGGTTTGCTAAGCTTTCCTATACGGCAGTTTGGTAACCTATAGAACGGAATAGGTTAGCTATTTCATAACCTACAACTATCAAAACTCCAAATCAGTTTAGGGTTAGGGTTTCTTACCTAGAAATGACGCCGGAATCACCGGGAAAAGGACAAGAATAGTGTGGTTGAGCATGGATAGCAGCAGGGAAGAGTGGCAGGGAGATTCTCCCACATCTCCCACACTTTCTCTCTCTTTTCTCTCTTCTCTCTCTAGGGTTTCTCTCAAATTCATATGGCTACAATGAGAGAGGGTTTAAGGTCCTTATATAGCCTAAAAATTCACCGAAATAGACTCCAGGTCAAAAGTATACTTAGGTTATAACCAAAGTGGGTCAGTTTCAGCTCAATGGAGGACTTCTGGCGGGCCTCCTTGAGCCAAAGGTCGGACTTAAGCTCACTAACACTGGAATTACGTTTAGTTAAGTTTTCGTTTCAGTGGGGATTCCAGATCACGCGTGGCAGACCAGTTTCAGTTCAACGGTTAGCGGATCTCGATCGAAGATTCCAGAGTACATGGATATGTGTATGAAATTTCTCCTGATCCGAGGGTGTAATTTGATCTGATTCTGACGGTCTGGTTGCTTAAAACTGATCCGCAAGCGAGAGGTTCCAAATTACTATTTGAGATATTTTATTTTGAATTAATTTCACATTTCTCACACTCTTCACTCCAAGCTCAAGCGAATAGCGCTGGGACACTATCTGGATTTGATTTCCGAGATAGTTGTCAAGCCCAGCAAGGCGGTCCTAATTCCTTAATTTAGGGTAATAAGACTTCCGACGTGCAGTCTAGATCCGATAGGGAGTTTCGAGATGCTCCCAAGAGCAGCCGGGTAATGAGATTGATCCTAGATTTTAGGGTAACTAGCGTCAATGATTTTACAAGTTTTGGGTCTTGCAGATCGTATTTAAAGTGATTGGTGCTAATTTCACAGGCACTCTAGTTTAACACTAGCTAATTCTCACCTAATTTCTAAAGGATTTAGTCCTGAGTTATTTCTGTCTGAGGTGGTACCTGGGCCTTTGTAGTTTGTATATAAAGTGATGCAAGTTATAATACTTAGCTAGTTTAAGATAGTGTCTAGGGTGAAAGTACTACTAGAAAATTTAAAGAACGAGGTGGTGAAGGGTGAGATTTGTGAAGGAAATGGGTTAAGGAGCAATTTTATACTGTGAGATTCAGTTCTAACAAATTAATAAGGTGTAAGGATCGACCCATTGTCTAAGGACGTCTAATCCCAGGTTGGCAAAAATCCGGGATGTTACAAATATATGAGGCGTGTTGCTAGGGGTTTACACCAAAGTGATCCATCTAATCCTGCTCCCTCTTCTGGTTCTGACTGACAATTTACGTTTGGTCTGTAATAACTAGTATTTTACTTTGCTCTATGGCTGCACTATGTTTGCTTGACTGACTTTTGTTGAATTATGCACTATGCACTTCGAACTTTTTATCTCTTGCATCTATATTCCATCTCCTACTTTCCTTAACCTTAGCTTGCCCTTATTTTTTCTTCCTTGTCATTTTGTGTCAAAAAGGGGGAGAAGGTTTGGTGAAGTTTTGGCTGGATTTAATGATTATGATTATGGGATTGTAGAGTAGTTTGGATGTGCTGTTACTCAGGGGGAGTAAGCTGGATGTTGCTTATGATCTCTATATAACTCGTACATGATTCACTATTGAACCTGTTATGCTCGTATCTCTCTTATTCTTATTGGAAGTATTATTATTGGGGTGTTTTGTCACAAATTTGACAAAGGATGAGATTGTAAGTGCTATGGTCTCATGTTCCTTTGGTTGTCAAATTTCGATGTGTCAAAACATCTATCTGTGTCTTGTGTTTGTATGTTGTTTTATATGTGTTCAAGACACTGCATCAACACTTCATGACATTGGATGTCTTCAAGAAATACAAAGTATACTTCATCATCCTATCAATGTTCAAAGCTACAATGTTGAAGTTCAAGACTCAAGAAACAACTTCAAGACTCAAGAGCAACGCATGAAGTAGTTTTCAAGCTGATGAAGATTTTAAGATTAAAGCTACAACAAGTTTAAATCTCAAGCTTAATAAGGTTCAAAGTGTCTACATTCGTTGAATGGTTGAAGTTCAATGTCCATACGACATGATTCAGGTTTGAATGACCATTAGGTTGACCTTAGAGTAGGTCATTTCGGATACATAACTCAATTATATCTTTAATAGGTTTTTAGTCTGTTCTAAGACCAGTCCTAGCCCCTGTTCGACCAGTCCTAGCATTGACTCGACCAGTTCAAGAAATTTCACCACCAGTCCTAAGTTGTTGAGAATTTTCAGAATTTTTTGGTACACCTACGACCAGTCCTAGTGGTCCTTCGACCGGTCATAGGAGTGACTTTGACTCGATCTTGACCAGTCGTAAGTCTACGACTTAAAGTCCAGCAAGCAATTCTATGGTCCTACGACCAGTCGTAGAGAGTACGACTAGTTGTAGGTGACCCACGACCGGTCGTAGGTTCTTTAAGACCAGTCGTAGAATGGCTTTCAAAAATCGCGCTCCTTATTTCAAATATCCGTTAGAGCTACGACCAATCGAAGGTTCCTAAGACCACTCGTAGATGCGATTTCTGCTTCTATAAATTGAACACAAATTTCAGAGTTTTATAATTCAATTCATAATATTTTCAAGGCTCCACTCTGAGATAAGTTTGTGTTTATTTTTAAGCTATTTTGTGCATAATTGCTTTCTCTTTTTGCTAGCTTATTTAATTTGATTTTGTTTATATATTCCAATCTTATTTGAAAAGAGGAATTACCTTATTCCTTCTTCTTGGAATCAAAATCAGATATAGCTACGCCCAACTGGTTAAAATCTAAAATCTATTAGAACTTAGAACCATATTAAAGTGAGTATTGAAAATTGAACTTTGACATTCAATCATCTACTCCGATTAGTTCTACCGGGCTACTACGAAAAGGAGAAATCCAGGTATTTTACAATTCTGTAAAATTTCATTTCTTTTGGTTTTGTTTGAGGTTAAGCCAGAAAAATCTCGTTGTATTGGTTATCTGAGGAGAGCCAAAAAACTCAAAAAAGAGGGATTTTTTTAATTGTGTAAGCCCAAGAGAAAAAGACACAATTGTAAAGGTTTGGGTGAACCTGTGAAAACCTATTTGATAGTGAACGCTAATATCCCCTGTGTGAGGATATTAGGAGTGGAGTAGCATTCTATGTGGCTGTTGAAAGACAGTTGGTGTATACAATGGCGAACCACTATAACTCTTTGTCTTGTGGATTGAATGCTTGCTTAATTTTCATATCTTTTATCATTCAATTGTGTGGAATGTACATGTGGATGTGAATGTTGTAACAATTTACATTTCAAGTAAGTGTGGGGATTGTTGTAATAAATTAGATCTATATATATTTCTGTATTTAATTTCAATTCTTTGCTATTCATTTATTTCTATTAAAATTGAGTTCTTGATCCAAAAGACGTTCTAAAAATAAGGTTGTCCTACCATAAGCCCTTGTTTATTATGGTGTAAGGTTGTCCTTAGAACTGAATTTGTATCAATCTCTCAATACTTATTTATTAAGGTGATTTGATTTCGGCATTGTGAATTGATTTATAATTGTAAGGCTATTGATTTATTTTATTCCGCTGATTTTATTTTAATTTGGCATAGTCCTATTCACCTCCCCCCCCCCCCCCCCCCCTCTAGGACATATAGCTTGGCCTTTTCAGAATGTCAGCACAAGTTTTATGTAACAGTCCATAGAGTAAGGAAGCCCTCGTGATTGAATGGTTTGGGTTGCTTGATCATGGTCTATGGCCCATCCAAGTGGTCCTCTAATCAGAGTTTTGGACTGATAGATGTGTGTTGCAAATCATGTAATAGAGAGGGTTTACATGCATTTTCTCTATCTTTGTAGGAGATTGTTCCTCTCTAAGAAAAGAAAATTGTCAGGCGTGAAAATTATAACATATTTCAGTCACCAGTTAGAATGTTGGCCACAATTTCCTTGGGCTTAAAACCAACATTGTCAAGTGGTTAATGCTTTTAATCATTCAATGTCCAACTACTATCCATTGTAGGGACGCCTGATGAATAGCCTGGAAGATTGCTTTTCATAAACAAAAAAATAGATGCCAACCTTGTTTTTAAATGTATTAGCTCGAAGTTGATAGAGCAGACCCGGATGTGCGTCGGAGCTGTCTGGATGTTGAGCGGGGTTCCCTAGAAGGTGGGAACCGCTATTATGACTATGATGAAGCTGTCCATTTCCTATGGACAGCATTGGAGGGGCCTGGCCATTTGACAGCATTGGAGGGGCCTGGCCATTTGGACATGTCGTGTTTATGTATTAGTTCGAAATTAATGGAGCAGACCCGGATCTGCGTCGGAGATATTTGGATGAACGGGGGTCCCTGGAAGGTGGGAACCACGCTGTTATGACCATGACGAAGCTGTCCATTTCTTATGGACAACATTGGAGGGGCTAGCCATTTGGACAGGCCATGTTTATATATTTGCTCGAA